>JAHZNB010004384.1:0-22895 GCA_027744295.1 Callyntrura guangdongensis
AAGTGGCAAGGTCGATAACATTAGAAGCTTTATAATATCTGGTGGTGCAACTTATATAAAAGTGTGTGTGTGCAATAAGCATGCACTTTCGTAGAAACGTGTGGTCATATACGAAAAGTATAAATACACATGAAAAGGAAATATGAATGTCTAACTAAAATTTAGTTGTTGTAGCACTAGTTTATATAGAACTGGCGTAAAAAGTGGAACGTACCTGCAAACCTCCCAAATGTGGATGAAAAGAACTGAGGATTTTGACTCTATTGTTGGAAAGGTTGAGAGACTTCAGTTGAACTAATCCAGTGAAAGAATCATGTTTGAATTCTTCAATGTCGTTTTCAGATAGGTCCTTTCAAATCAAAATAAATATACATATAAGTATACATACATTCTTACCATGTCACAGACACAAGTATATATGTAATATATTTTACCAGTAAGTTAAGATGAGACAAAGTGGAGAACGCGTTGGGTGGTAAGGTAGCGATAGGATTCCTCTTCACGACAAGCCGATGAAGTTTTGGGTAAATTTTGAACTGCTCACTCGTGAGAAAGCTCACATTCGTGTCGCTCAGGTAGAGGTCCATCACGGAGAAGTTTTTACTTGGGTGATTCTCCGTAAAAAAATTAATCAACGGGTTGCCGCTCATGTTGAGTAAGAAAGGAGTTGTGATGAACCGCTCGGAAAACGCAAACGGGACCTTTTGCATGGCATTTCCTCCGAAATTGAGCTGTGTCAAGGACACATTTTTGACAAAGTCGGAGGATATTTTTGAAATATTGTTTTCACCAAAGTCAGCAACTTCGAGCAGGGGCATGGACTTGGCAAGAGAGACTCCGGATATTTTGCCCAAACCATTGTCAGCCATATCAAATTGCTTTAGTCTCGGTAAGGAGATGCGGTTCAAATCCAATGTGTTGATACGATTTCCTGCCAGCGTTAATACTTCCAGAGCTGTAGCATTTACAAGAGCATTGTAAGGATAGCTAGGGATCCGATTAAAACGAAGATGTAGTTCCCTCAGGGCTAAGTGTGATTTGATGGATGAGGAACTACTTGTGACGGTGGCACCCCCACCACTTGGTCGATTACTAATGTTTGTCATTGGTTCCCCTCTGGCATGATGATTGGTTGGATTGGCAATGTTGGCATTTGGATTGAACACAAAGTCAGGGATGTGAGTGAGGAAATTGTCACTGAGTCGTATCACAGCGAGATGTGGATTTTTCATAAAAATATTGGTGGGAAGGGCGGCGATGCGAGATGTTTCTGCAGCAAGGAAACTAAGCATGGGAAATCCAAATAAGGTTGCCTCGTCAAGGTCTGTCAAGTTGTTACCAGAGATTTGTAACACTTCTAGTCGCCCCATTTCAATCTGTCGAAGAATTGAAGCAGTTAACAGATTTTGACGAAGGTCTAATTCCTTCAACGCAATCTGGATGTTTCCACCGACGATTCCTGGAATAAGAATGCCTCCGTGAAGCATCATTGATGCATAACCGCCGCCACCTCCAGAAGACGTGGAAGTGGATGAGCCACTTCCAGTACTAGCTCCGCTATTGCCTGTACCACCACCACCAGCTGCAACGCTGCTCCCGGCGATTCCCCCATACTTTTCTCCACTACTACCAACATTCCCATAACCATAACTGTTGGGCCCACTCAGAACATGAAACTCTACCAAAGAATTACAGCATATTTTCAGAATTTCCAGTCCACTCACATGGAAAGTGGTGGTGTAGTCCACGGTACGAATGTAGTTATTCGAGAGGTCTAAAATGCGTAAACTTCTCAAGTTTGCAAAACTTGCTTCCGCCAACTGAGTTATTTGATTGTGTGATAAATTTATCTCTTCAATAAACGCCAACCCAGAGAAAACGGAGCGGCTCACCGTTTTTATCATGTTGTAACTCAGATCAATATACTGGAGGGCTTTTGTGTGCGAGCTAAAGCATTCCTCGTGAATCCACGTGATGTTATTTCTTTGCAAGTAAAGCCTTTCCAAGGCTCGAAGCCCGATAAACATTTGAGGCGTCAATTTCGTGAGTCGATTACTTCCAAGGAATAGAATGCTCAATGTAGTTTGATTGGAAAATGAAGCGTTATCAATCGTCTTGATTAGGTTATGTCCAAACGATAGCGAGGAGAGCTCAGTCCCGGGCAACATTTCCATCGTCACTCGTTCTATATTATTTCGTGATAAGCTAACATGGCGAATCCGTCTGAGCGTATCGAGTCCTCGTATCCGCGTTAATTTATTATTTTCCAAATGAACCTCTTGTAAATATTCGAGGCCGTCGACGACACCCGGTTCTAGTGAGGATATCCTATTGTTTTGGAGGCGGAGTTCTCGAAGCCCCTTACAGCTTTGGAAAATCCCGGGCACTATCTTTGTTAATAAATTTCCATCGATCGAAATTGATGCGAGAGCCTCATTTTTTAAAAACAAGTCTTGTGGCAAGGATGTCAGAAAATTGTCACTTAATCTCACCTCAGTGAGATTTCTTAGCGTGGAGAAAACTCCTGAATCGACTAAGCGTAGCGCATTCCCTTGTAAATAGATTATACCGATTTTAACAGAGTTGAGAAATGTCGGACCTGTCAGCTGCAGAATATTATTTCCGTTGAGAAACAATTCTCTTAACTCTGGCAGATTGTTAAACAAGCCTTCGCTCACCAAGTGGAGATGGTTGTTGGAAATGTCAATGGATGTGAGACGGGTGTTGTAGCGGAAAGTTGCCGAGGGAAGGTGGATGATTTTATTATGACTGAGATCGATTGATTCCAGCTCTGTGAGTGAGGAAAATGCCTCTTCATCAACCATTTCGATCGAGTTCAAGTGAATTGACAGCGTTCGCAAGTTACCCATTGCTGCAAATGTGTCCCTGTCCAATTTTCGGAGATAGTTGGAATTCAGATTTAAGTACTTGAGCATTGGCCACTCAACATTTGTATTACTGTTATGGTTATTATTATTATAACTGCTGCTGCTGCCGTAGCTGGCACTGCCACCACCACCAATACCAGTGCCACTTGACGGGTACAAAAGCGACGAGGAGCTTCCCACGGATGAGCCAGAGGAGGACGATGACGACGACAAAGTTCCATATCTAATCACTCCAAAAGTACCTCCTGATGATGACGAGAGAGATTGGGACGAAGCCAACGCGGCCGGACTGGCAGCAGCAGAAGAGGAGGAAGATGATAATGATGAGGTAGCCGCTGTTCTAGCGCGTGATGCACTGCTTAACGGCGACAATAATAATGATGCAGATGAGGATGCTGATGAAAGCACATTCAGCTCACTGATTTCGTTCCAAGCCAAATTCAGAGAGCCCAAAAGTCTCAGTCGACGAAGGGGGGAATATGGAAATGTCTTAAGTTTATTCTCTGACAAGTCGATCTCCATCAACGTTTCCTCCAAGCCCAAAAATGCATGCTCTGATATATTCTCAAGACGGTTCGCTTTCAAATTTAACTGAAAATATTAATAATAGCATGAAATCAAAGAGGCGTCATCATGGTCAACATGAAAACATGTTGAAAATGAAGAGTGCTTTTCCTTTCTATTATTATTTCCCCTTCATTTTCACGTCCCATGCATCATAATAGCATAATATCAAAATATAAGCACTCACTCATATATTTATGCTATAGGGAGATAGAAAACATTTCCAAAGAACGAACTTCCACTACAAAAACAAACTGGAGTACCTCTCTGATTAGAATATGGTACAACTCAAACACCGACAGAATAGATATCATTACAATGCTTAGTGACACCCCCACATATTTCTATTGATCAGTATCATCACTGCCACTTGGTCGTTACTTATTACTTAAGTATCTCCTTGTTAGTTTAAGTAGCTTATTGAGTTTTCTAATGACTATGACCCATTGCTTATTCCAATATAATTACATCTTGTGAATGTACGAAAGGAGCAAAACAACAAGAATGTCTCTATAAATAAAGGTAATAAATAAGCTAAAAAACTCACCTTTTGTAATAATATTTTGTGAAAACTATATGATCCAAGCTCCTGAATTTGGTTCCCTTCAAAATCCAATACTTTTAGCCTTCTTAGTGTGGAAAGCGTGGATTGAGGGATGAATTTGAGCCGACCGGAAACGATTGCCAAGCTCTCTAAACTTTTTGACAGTCCTCGAAGACTTCCTTCGGATAAATCTTCCAAGGACGAGTGAGACAACTGTAAATTCCAATACAACATTTGAAACAATTAAAGATTAGCAATACACGCGGTGAAAGTGATACTAACAAAAATAAGAAATTTTAATAAAAACTCTACATTTGTTTAGAAAACTCCAAACCATGACATATTGCTTTTACGATTAAAGATTAAAAGTCAATAACGCAATAAAATAGTATTTAGCCAACATGCAGCCCAAAAAGTCAATTTTGGCATTTCTATTACTGCAACCTGCTTTTTTTACGGGAATAATAAATCTTTTCGTCTAAAACAACCAGATCAAACAGACGGTTGATGTAAACGTAGCCCATATAACCTGACGTTTTATACTGTTTAATCGCCATCAAGTAGTAAAATTCTAATATGGGGCTGATAATAATAATGATATTATTACCCGTAGACGCTCAGTCAACCCAGCCAAAAAGCCTGGTAATAATCTCCGCAAGTGGCAATTCACTTGACAAGAAGTAATCATTAAAATCTTTTGCTTTGCTTTCCTTTGAGCTCAGCAAAAACATCATACTTTTCTTTTCTACGCCCTCTGCTTTACAAACATTCACGATCTTTTTTATTATGGCAGATTACTACTCTGGAACGGGAACGCAAGGATTTAGCTTTTGGTGCAAATATAAGAGTAAAACTCTAATAATCTTGTATTATGTAAAACGACAAAGTTGAACTTTGCTGGGTTTGGTGTACCACTTCCCTGTTTGAAGATTCGCTTCTGTTTTTACGGTTATACTCCACTAAACTCGCGCTCACTCACACATATACACATTCTCGCTCTTCTTCTGTTTGGAGGATAGAGACGAGAGAAAGAGGAAAAGGCAACAAATCTTGGATAATGAAGGAATCTGTCTCCTACCCGCCAAGTGCCAACGAGCTTAATGGACCAATTTAGATTAAAAGCAACTTTCTCTCAATTCACTGAACCCACATCGTAGAAGGTTATTTTATTTGCGTGAAAAATACATGTCTGTTATATGTAGACGTTCTCCTTCTATTGCTATACATGTCACAGGAAAAAACGATGGCAAAACATCATCGTGTTCATGATCACCATACTCTATACATAAAATTCTCATCATCATACAAAACGTGCACTTTCACAAAAAGTTAGATGCAATAAAACACTACCACGTTAAAAAGCACATCACATATATAAATAAAGTGATGTAGTTGAACGTCCCCCCACCACCACTGCTACTATCATTCTCATTCCCCATATCGCTTAAACACTAGATACGAAATGTGTGAGTGTAATAAAGTTTAGAAAATGCAATCTAAAATCTAAATCCGGTAATATTGCCAAAAAACCTGTGATCTGCACTGTTCTCTCTGTCTTTTGGTCTCTCCTCCCGCCAATTTCAAATCTCGTTCTAGTTGGAAAACAGCAATTCAATACCCTGTACAAGGCTGTACAGTTTGCAGCTGGAGCAATGAAACCAACATAAAAATGTAAAATATGGTTGCCGATAGCCTGATAAGTGGATACTGGGTGGTACACAAACGAAGTTTTTCCCCCAGACAGAGTCGAGTCATATGTGTATATGGTTTTACGAATGGGGATGATACCATTTCTTCCAGATACAATATTGCAAACTCGAATTCGAATTTTGGCGCTCAAGAAAAACCTTTTACCTGAGTGTATGTGTGTGTGTGTAGTACGTGCTTTGCTGTTGGTGGTGGTGGTAAAGTTTGAAACTCCCTTTGACATTTTAAACTGTCCGTGGCTTTGCTGCTTTTAGTGTTAGAGTTGCTCGGCGTCTGCTTAGAAATTTTCATTTTAAGTAGAAAGGATTTATGACCTTCATCAAACCCTTTTAAAAGCTTACTCCCTTGTTTTGGCTATATAGTTTTAATTTATAATTTTATGTAAAAATAATCACATTTATATGATCAAGTCAACCAGCATCACAAGCACATTAAAAGCCATATAACAAGATTTGTGTGTGTGTGTGTGCGTCTGTCTGCATCTCCTTTTTTGCTACTCTCTCTCTCTCTGTTGAATGTTTCCCGTCCTCGCTCTCTTGCCGTGTGTATATATACCCTTCAGCTTATAGAAATGAGAGTTGGGTTCGTGTCGACAGCAGAAATTTTTCCAACTCCCGTTAGCCTTTTGTCTAAAGACGCAGTAAGAGATAATTCAGTTACATCGCCGAAGTTCAAAAGCTTCTTTCGAAAATTACATTAAACTTTTCACTTTGGCGAAATAAAAGTATTTTTGTGTACTTGTACCTAGAGAGAGAGGTTCTAGTTGGCCATTCGTTTACATTAATGTAAAAACAATGGAGGCAGAGAAAACGTGAAAGTCAGTATGTCACTGAAAACTTGGTATGCATATGATATTTATCAGTTAAGTGGTATAAAAAGTACGTTTATATAAGGCACATAATAATAACATGAAGAATTGTTTGCGGAAAAACCGAAAGCGGATTTTGCCCTTTCAAACAAGAACAGTGTAAGTATTTTGTGTGCCATTTTTGTCCATTATGTAAATAGCTTTTTCAAAGAAAGAAAGGATGCGTGCTCTGTCACATTCATTCGGTATACATACACAGTGACGAATCTTTCTGGTCTCGTCACGCTCCATAGCCTCGCACTTGAGTTTATTACATTTTATTTATCTCTCTTAAAATCCCGTTGTATCTTTATACATACCATAAAACATCCTGATGCCGTGCTTACACAAACTTGCGCTTGGTTAAGGTGTTCTGGAGAAGCAGTTCATCTTTTTCTCTCTACACAATTTCATTTTCCATTTTTTATCTTTTCAGCCATTTTACCTTCTCCGTCGTGGTCCTATCAAAGTGAAATACTCATAATGATAGTCATAACTATAACAGTTATCGCTAGAAAATAAAGGAAATAAAATTCCAAAATTATTTTTGCTAACGGGCAGAAACAAGGCATCGTGCAAAGCTTACTTTTTGATTCAACTAAAAAGTACCAAAATTCCGGAAATTGAACCAATTTACATTTTCTCAGAGCTCGCATGCATGCTGTCTCCATTTTTACGCGCAACAACCTGCCTTTCTCTCTGGTATCTTATGCAGCTACATCGAATCCCAGTACCTATTCACAATGCTACCGACTCTTTCTTTACAGTTAAAAAAAACCTTGTGCTCGGTTTGGTATAAAAATGTACAGCGTATTTACATTAAAAAACGGACCTACCTATGTAAGCACCTAGGTGTACAAAATACGTTTCTTTACTCCGTAAGCCAACTACATGCATAAACGCACGTGCTACAAATCAAAACTACATATATGTTCGTTAGAATATGAAAATTTGTCATGCTACAAAAATAATAGCAGTAAATCCGCCCTTTTCCGCGCGCGTGTGTATGATGAAATATTTGTGTTGTAAAAAAGTGCTAAATTTTTGTCTGCCTTGGTGCTTGAAATAGACATTGTGTGCCTGTGCCACTACGTGTGTTCCCCGAGTTATGAGAAAGCTATATTGTGTATCTGCCTTTTCCTTGGCTGTTCAAAAGAATATTTCCATCCGGTACAACTGTCTTTGGTTTATTGTTTGTCATTGTTTCATGTTGAATACATATAAAGAGCAGTAGCAGAAATAATTCAGTTCAGTAAATAAAATAGCATTAGTGCCAGCCAAGCTAAACAGTCGGCCAGACCATGAAGTAGTATAGTAGTTAAGTAGTTAGTAGTAGTAGCAGCAGCGCGGCTCGTTTTAGTTATTGTTTTTTTCTTCAGAATATATCAACTTAAAGAAAATTATTGCAAAACAAAAGGCATCCGGTTTTATCTACAACGGCCTGACGTCGCTTTCTTTAGTTCGGTGTCCTTGCTTTTACACAAACATATGAGCAAAAGGAGATTTATGTGGTAGAAATGAACTAGTGAAGTAGTAGTGGTGCATTTGCTAGTACCAGTAATAGTAAAGACAGTAAAAGAATTTTGTCTACTCACACACAGAGAAGTACTAATACAAACAAACGACCATATTATATGCATCTCTCTCTCTCACTCTCTATATGGAACCAGGGATGTATTCTCAGACAAAGCTTTTTACAAACAAAAAAAGATCCACCACGACCACCGCCACCACTGTTGCCTTTTGTACGCGTTGTTTTCTTTTATTGCAAAAACTGGTATTGATTCTGCTGGATGATATTCACTCATACAATGAAAATTCCCAAATATATGGTTTTGGTCTACCCACTTGTGTTTTAGAAGTATAAATACACACAAAAGTAAATTGACATTGCTAAAATTTGCGCTATAGTGGCGGCAGGAGCATACTGCTACTGGTACAATAAAACATCTCTCTAACTATGTACGAGTTTTCTTTTATCATCTCTCGTTTTTGTATATTTAAGAAGCCTGTGAGAGCCTTCATCATCGTCTGTAGTAGAGAGTCTGTTGGAATGACTGAACGTTTTCTTTGCTTTATACCCCACCTTCCAGTCAGCATCTCATCTCAATTTACTCCGTATAACGAAATGGCAAAAGGCATGTTTGCTTTGTAGGCTTTTGTTTGAATGAAACAAGGAAATGGTTACGGTCCACTGAGCCTTCCTTTTTGCCAAATGGGTGCTACGACTGCTGCTGTTACTAACTCGACCAGGGAACAAACGCGTACAGACAGCAGCAGAAAAGATGGGCATTCAGTTTGGTTAGAGAACTAATGCATCAGTGAATGAAAGCAGAGGGATCTACATGGTGGGGGCTATCTAGTACAATGTATAATGTATACCGAAATAATCATATCTTCTCACAACAAGAGAAAAGACTATTTTTACGTATAGGTTTGCATACGTATACATATATACACACAACAGGGAACATTTTTGAATCCACAAAATCAGAAAATAAAGGAATGAAACGAGGATTTACTCTAGCAAATGATTGGGTTTACACACATATAAATTTGAAAGCTACACAAACCCAACGAAAATTGTTTGCATGCTAAA
The DNA here is from genome assembly GCA_027744295.1 of Callyntrura guangdongensis. Classification (NCBI taxonomy): domain Eukaryota; kingdom Metazoa; phylum Arthropoda; class Collembola; order Entomobryomorpha; family Paronellidae; genus Callyntrura; species Callyntrura guangdongensis. The sequence continues at coordinate 9,150 of JAHZNB010004384.1, forward strand.
AACTTTAAAAAAGTCAAATTATATTATGTCATGCATGTTGTTTTCCGCAGATTCACCCTGTACGTAATTCGCCGTGTGCTATGCTGTTATGTGGAAGGTATATAAACGATAGGGCAGAAAGTGTGGAGGGGTTTTTACGGAATAGAAAACCAAAGTCTTACTTAATGTCAAAACCACAAAAGTCCACTCCACAAACAAAGCCATTTCTAGGTATCCTGAAGAAGTACGTAAATCTAAGTTCATTTTTCTGTGGGTAGGAAAGGAGAAGAATAAACGCCGCATATATTCTAGCTGCTTATTTCGACCCATATATAGAAAACCAGGAGAGGTAACGCTGAAGGCAAACCTTTATACATACCTAGAATACCTACATACATACTTAGAATGTTTTTTTTTAACAAAAAGGTAATATGGCGCTTGTGTTTGACCTACCAACGAAAATGATTCTTTTAAGCAATTACCATTTATTCGAGTGTAAATTGTGATGGCTATTTTATACAGGAAACTGTATAATGGAATTGAAAAGAGGGAATATCAGGTTTTATTGTTTCCCAATGAAATGAAAGAAACAAGCAATCTTTGAAAAGAAATGGAGAAAGTAGGTTATGCGTTTGTTACAAATAATGATTTCTGCAGAACTTTTCAATACAAAATCAAAATACATCCTTTCTTGCATCTTTCTTTACAAATACATAATATAGAATTAGTAATGTTTGTGACTAAATTAGTTAATAACTATCCAGTATGTAAAAACAGTAATGGAAGCATTGAGAATGAGAGAAAGTAGATAATTCTTACCTGAACGTGAAAAACAGGGCTGGTCACGTTATCTGTGACGCCATCAGGTAGGACAGTAGCTCTGGCATCCAAATCATACACACTGTAGCTCTTGACAGGTCCATTTAATACTTGAAGAGACTTTTTGAGCGCAGGGATATCACTCCCAGAACACTAGGTAAAATAAAAAAAAGGTTAATAAAAACTTGGCATGGAACAAATAGATCTAATGGAAAAGGTATCACTACTTCAGTACATCGTTGCTTGTGAAATGGGGGAGATGAGAAACAATCTCGGGAAAGCTAACAAGAAAAGGATTGCTAAGGATCAGTGAAATTAATGATTGACAACAATCAACTGAAGTAGTTTTGGGATGGCTCATTGAATAGTTATAAAATCTATATAATAAAATGTAATTTAATGAAATAGAAAACCTGGATATGAAGTTGATCATCAAGAACAAAGCAGGAACAATATGGTATCTCCTGATATGGAGGACAAGTGATTTCACCTCGAACCAGACCCACCGGGCTCATTGTGACAAAAAGAAGAAGAGTTACAAAAACAATCTGGTTACTTAACCATCGACACCTTTGCCAGGTGCGGTGAAAGCGAGAATTATCATTGCCACTGTCATCTTTTTTACCAATGGCACAAAAACCACCATTCCGTGACGTCGTACTATTGTAGCAGCCATCGCTGTCAACGTCGTTTCCACATCTGCCAGAAGCCGTTATAAAACCACAGTCCGGCTCTGAACACGTTGATGTGCTTATCGTACATCTTGGTGGCTTTAACATCCTGTTTCCACCAAACATTTTAGAAAAAGGGGAACTGTTGTTGTCAGTGGATGTAGGTGACACAGTAGTTACAGCTAACAACCCAGTCATTGACGTCGTTGTCGAAGCCTTTGTTGTATTGTGAAAAGCCATTTTCTTTTCTTCTTAATACTTTTACTTAACTTCCTCTCTATTATTACTTTCCTCGAAAGAGTGAAGAAAAGAAACTTTCTTTTCTCGCTCTCTGTCTCTTTCTCTCCCTCTCTGTTTGGTGGTAGTGATAAAACAATCCGTTTCCTTTTTAGGAACGAAACCTATTTGGCTTTGACGGCGAGGACTGTACTGTTGATTCCTTCCTTCCCTTTTAGATCTTCCAAACAAGACGCAATCAATGATACGTCACTATTACACAAACGTTGACAAAATTTACTACAAAACATCTTGCTTTTCTTTAAATTGACGAACCATGGATTGTCTTGTATCACTTTGCACATCATCCCATGATGTCCGTCAAGTGCAGACAAAACGGATGAAAATTTCAACAATTTTAATTTGAATGAGTTCAAAATGTATTTTTGTTTTTTCTCAAGAGTTTATATATTAAAATACCCTACCACATAACACATATACCTCGCGTCGTAGCCTAAACTAGATTTACGTTTTTTTTAACTTCAGTAGCTTTTATAAGTCCAATGTTTGATATTCCTTTAAATGCATTAACTTCCTTTCAAACTCCAAATTCTTCTAAGTGTTTATTTATAAGCACAATGTCTATACACTAGTGCACAGTTCAAATCAAGTTTGAATCTTCTTCTTGCTTCCATTAACTAAAGTACACACAATGTTTATACTTTAGGTATACATGCATCTGCAAGACTGAATAATCAAGATGCCGGGCTGGTTTCTTTAGGAAAAGTCCTATCCTGTTTCGTAAGCTTTTAGCAAACTTTTAGCATTTTTTAAATGCAAAAATTGTTTGAAGTATTATGTATTGTAAAAACTATTTTTTTAACTTTCCGAAGCAAAAGTTTAGTTAATAGTCGCGTAGAAAGTAGGACTCCGATAACGATGATAATGTTGTTTGGCTAGCTTGCATTTTCTTTCAAGTCGATTTTCCACTTTGATACACATTCTCCGTCCTTCCACTCCTGCAATACATACAAAAATAACACAAAAGATTATTTTATCTGTGGGTGATACACAATATACGAATACACGAATCAACTAAACATACACACACGTACACATAACACTTCGACAAAACGTGTGTTTGAAAAAAAGCAATTTTCATAAATTCGCAACACCTCGTGTTACAGTGTTGTGTAACATGCAGCCAACATAGGTACATACTTAGCTTCCAAAATTTTATACCTACTACAAGGATACTGACAATGTGACAACGATCTATATGTACTACAAATGTAAAAATGTAAGTGATGATAAGTATTTTGAATGGCGTCAAGATGGTTTGAATGCATTGATTTGTCAATTTATTTTCAAACGACATTTACTTTTACTCTCAGAACATCTTGAGAGAGAAATTTTACGCTCTAAGCACTTGTCAAAAACTTGAGAATCTGGAACAAAAAATTTAGTGCGAAAATCTTGACTAACAATAGCAGCCTGCACATTATTATTATAATGCCATATATTAGAACTTTAGAACTGTTCTCAAGTGTTGTACGTCAACAAGCTTGACTTTCCCTAGAAAGACATCATCTTTTTTAGAAGGACAACAATAAAATGTAAAAGGACAGGCAGAAGAATCAGATCGACGGGAAAAATTGTGCAACTAAGAACTGTTTTTGTGTATTAGAGTGAACAGAAGATATGAAAGGAAAAGTGAATACAAAGTAAGTATAATCATTTAAATTTAAATCAATAAAATACAAGTACTTTCGGTAGAGTAGAATGAACTTGCTGTTTGATGTTTTGCGATAGTGCTCCACTTTAAAAAAGAAGGAAGAAAAAAAGCCGTGAAAAAGAGTACGTTCCACCGTGAAAGGTTTACAATGATGACAGAAGGAGAGGGAACAGAAATAAATACAAGATCTAAGTTTTTCCTCTCTCACAGTCGTTTTCACGTCTTATTGGCATCAAGTTTTCTTTGTAGTTATTCTTGCTCGTTACCAGTTGTGCCAGTATCCCAATTTTTAAACAATTCAATCCACTTGGCAAAAGTTACGGATTGTTAGTAGTTTCTTCAGCCTGACACATAATACTGTTCACCAGGCTCTATGCGTACCTATACACGTATTTAACGAGATCGTCCCTGACATACGCCGACCGAGGTTTCAACAGCTATTGAAGTTTTTTTACGTTGGACCTCTCTCTCTCTCTCTCTCTTACAGTATGAGCATATGTTCAAGATCAGCACGAAATTGCGTCGAGTGATTTGTAAAAGTATTCAAGGTGTTGAAGGGAAAAGAACCGACTCAAGCAAATGTACAACAATATGGTTTTGCATAACAATTGTGATTTTCTCTTTGTTATGCTAGCTAAAAAGAAACTAGTTATTCCACTAGTGTCTCCTCTTTCTTTCTACTACCCGAACACACTGCACAGTATGAGTTGACGACTGTAGAGTAGTGGAGGTAGGTACGGGCAGTAAACGGAAGTGGAAAAGAGCCTTCATATCATTAAACTTTTGAGCAAAGCAAATAAGCTACTTAAATGTATGGAAATTTCTGTACACACGACAGTTTATTCTGTTTACAAAACAAACTATGTAGAAATGCCCCTCTTCTCTTTTAATGTTGTTGCGATTTTGTCTGCAGTTTTATAGCGTGCTTATTTTCAAGTGCTGCAAGCTCATTTTGAAAAGGACTGTTTTGTAAACGCTCGACAGAGAGAGAGGGAGGGAGGGAGAGAGGCGTGGGATGAAGTTTACACATATGTATTATTGATATGAAATATCAAAGTACTATGTATTAGAATGTACGTTGCTTTTTTGTCTATTATTTTATTTGATCCTGAAACGTGATGTCTGGAGAGAGGATATAAGTTGAGCGATGATCTCTCCTTTTGTTCTAAATATTTCATCATACAGACTTTTCGTGCTGTTTTGTTTGTTTGTTTCTTTACTGTTTCAGCAATAATGTTGAAAAATGCAAATTATTATTTAAGAGTAAATACCTATGTAAACCTTTGTAATACAATATATTGTGTTGCATCATTCTGGAATTTGTGTATTGTCATTTACGTGTCCTAACATACCCTTACGGGAACATTTTTTGTTCTCTTTGGATTGCACCACGATTTCATTGTAAGAGAGAATATTGAGTGTTTTTATCTCTTACAATATCTTTATTCAATCCAGGTGAAAGAACATAACGGTTAAATTTAACCATCTACCAATTTTGTATTCCATTAGCATCTCTTGTCACATATCAACTAGAACCGTCGCTAATTTCAAATTATCACTTTGTATGCAAGCAACGTGCTTTCACCACATTCGTTTGTTGTTCTGCATCGTTTGCACCGGTTCAACTATTGCTCCGCTGGAGTTGCATTTGAGAAAATACTTCCTTCATACATCTATACTCACACATTCCACCATATTATTTACGCTTGCAGGTAAAAATGTCGTTGCTAAATGATGCTTTCGATGAACCCTAAGCCAAAGCCACAGCCACAAGAAGAGAATGGATTCTAAAGAAAAGAACCTTTTATTTCTCCTGCACTGTAGTTTCTTTTAAGTGTGTTTTAGCACCCAAGGGACAACAAGCAAGGAAAAAAGTCTCTGAAAAAAAACAAGAAAGGGACAGCTTAAATCTACACACATACAGTAGTTCATTTTCTAAGTAGTGATCAATTTCAAATAACTGCTGGGGACCACACACCATCACGACGGTATGAAATACCCATTACCTTATTTTATGGGTAAATGTGTGAGCTAGAGCTTGCAGTCGATTGGTTACCGTTAACTTTGTGTTTTAAGAGAGTAGACTCTTCAAACTGTTGTGCAATGATCTGAGTGAATTTTTTCCCTTTTCTCTCCTGTATGTACCTAGTTGACGGGCTACATTGGAAGGGAAACGTGTTTGTCGAATACGTAGAACTCGATAGGTTACAAGTTAGAGTGAGCGAGAGAGAGAGAGAGATAGAGGAACAAAGTGTGTTGTCGAACGACGTTTTTTCTTATTCTTTTTTCCCTTGTTACTGTCGTTCTCAGATAGGACGTCAGAATAATGAGGATTTTTTCACGGTGTCTGCATGCGTTTGTTTTTTAGACAGTCATCATTCACGGTCCCCTTTGTGATACGGAAACTTCTCTGTGTGTACTTTTCTCTATACTACGTATATGTATGGCCTTAGTGTCTCTCTGACTTTCTCTTGATCTACGTATGAAATGGTATGTTTGTGTTTCTCCATTGAAACGTCTATTTCTTTTGCTGTTCATGCCCCATGAAGATTTTATATAAATTCCAGGATAAGAATAAAGGAAATCCTAAAGTTTTCTTTTAAGGAAAAGCTTTTCTCTTCTTGCTTTGCATAAATTTATCAAAGGATATCACCCTTTCTCTCACTTCCTACACACACACACACGACGTATACCACTAAACTACGATGATGTCTATAAAAAATATATGCGCACCTACTACTAGTAGTCGTGCTACTACCTCCTTTCCACCTCTTCATTCAAAATCCCCCCACTACTCGTTGTGTGTACATAATATATATTCTCTAAAAGCATACACACACACACATCTCTTTGTAAGATGACCATTCATTCAGAGCGAGTGAGACACGAGGAGGAAAACTCTTTGGATATGTTTTCAGCTTGAAAATGTGAAATGCAGAAATTTCAGTATTCCAACAAAATTGATTGCTCTTCAGAGTCTTTCTACACGTCTGTAGAGCTTCAGAGAACGCTTCAGTTTTTGTAAACCACATACACAAACTTACATATCACACGGACACACATGCACACACACCATCACAACTAGACTTTCACCTCCTTATGTTTTCTGTAATAAGAAAAGAAACGGTACCACTACCTCCTCCCCTTTTCTTTCTTTTTTTTCAAATGGAACTTAACTCCTTCAACGCTTGTGTCATACTCTATGCGTAATGGCATATACGTTTGCTGACTTCTTGATTTCTTTGAATCTTTTGGGTGGGAGAAACAGCGTTCCTCTGCTGTCGGACCAAAATACTTTTCTCTTATTTTGCTTCTTGTCTACTGTTTCTTCCAACTATTCCAGTCTTTAGCTAGAAACATGCAGTGAACTGAACAGCATTACTCTATCATAATATTCTCTTTCTAATGGTGTACTCCGCTTTCACCAAAGTTGTTTGATATGCTAAAATGATGTAAAGCCATACCAGTTCCCCACAGAATTCAAAAGTCTGCATAAAGTAATACCAACAAAGATATTGCCACTGCAAATATGCATAAAACCATTCCAGACCCTGGCATCAAATAATATCCACACTAAAACGTAACGGGCATACGAATAAGTTTACAGACACACGTGTTAGGTCTAATAGAGGCTTGTAGAGAAAAGACCCTCTTCCATCACATCATTAACAAGAGAACTAAAAAAAGAAAAATATTGTCGAACCTTTGGCTCTACTTTAAAGTGTTAAAACATTTTGGTAAAGTATATAATGACCGTAATGATGTTGTTGAATTTTTCGATCTAAAGTCACCATGTTTTACATGCAGCCTGCAGGATGTTTGATGACATGTATGTCTAGGCATTCTATAATAAGTTTTTCTTTCCAGCTCAGATCCCGTACTGTTGATCTAGATGAAGATTACTAATTGAAAGACTTACAATAATATACTCTTCACCTTCAGAGTGACCTGGTATAAGGTTGAAAAATAAGGCGAAAGAATTGAGTTGAACCTTAAAGAGGATTGTACCACTTTCACCAACTGTCGCTTTCCTTGTATTTTTGTTCTAACTACCAAACTACATTTCTAGTTAAGTTAGTACGTATTTAGTAGTTTGCACATTAATTTAAACACCATCTTAAGAAAATATCGCATGACGCCGATAGCTCCAATAAAATATGACAACTTAACAGTGTAATATGTACCATAATAGGTTAGGTACCAATATCCAACCAAACAGTATAAAATTATGTCAAGTTCTTGGAATTGGCTTTTGCACAGAAGTCTATGAATCTTGTAGAGTTTTTTTGTTTCTTTGGAAGGAGTGGATATCAAGTGAGGCTGGGGAGTGGTATACTTGCAGCATTTTAGGAATTACTTTACAGACAATTTGCTACTGCCTATAAAGTAAATAAGCCAGTTGACATGTTGCCCTGTCGTACTTTTGACTATAAAAAACAGTGGGCGTACCCAGATACGTTTTTTTCCATTCTACCTACCGGTATTAAGACATTACCATTGGCGTGTGGACTGCTAAGAATAAAAAATTCGTGTGACGTCTTTATGAACACAAGGTTATTCTGCCTTATTAGATTTTTGCTATAGTTCCTACTTTTTGTAGAGAAATTTCATTTCCCTCAGCGCGTATAGTTGTCTACAAAGACTTTCACATTTTTTAGGATTATCGTCACCTGCACCGCAACTCTTGTGAAGTCCAAGTCCAACAGACAAAAAAGTTGGAAATTCAGATCAGGTTTTTACTTGTTCTTTTGATGGTGCTGACTGCTGACAATGATGACTTTGATTAGGGTAAGCACAGCTGTCTGATCTGTCACCTTCATATGTAATTCTGCGGCTGGGTTGTAAATAGATGATGGTGCACATAAGTAACAGCACTGTGTGTACTTGATGTTTGCTTTGATGTGGTAAATTTTACTCAAGAAAGGGATTGCGTTAGAAGTTCTTAAAGTTGTTTGGTATCGTACTTTTAAAATAAACTAAAATCCATCCATATGGCTAGTGAAAGGGTGGATGACCTTTCTGCACATAAACCCTTCGTTCTCGTTAGATTTCATCAGATAGTAAACATGATGATGATGAAAGGACCATATACCTCAAAGTACACAGACACATTTATAGTACCTTCAGATATCAATGTACTTATAAAGCAAGACCAACGTTACAGGTCGACCTACCGTGTGAGTGCGTACAACACGCTTCCTGTCTCACGAGAACATTCGCACGATGAGGAAAGGAAAACAGATAGCAGTTAGAATCGATTTTGTGGCAGTAGAAAATTATTTGACAATTTTAACAAATTACCCGTCAACGCTGTGGAACGCGTAACTCTATTGAAAGCGAACGAGTTTTAATAAAAAGCAAGTCGCCGGCTACTTTCTCTTTCTCCTAAAATGTGTACCGCTGCCGCTTCTAACAAACCCATAAATATTTCCTGCTGAAAATGAGCAAACTTACACCTACTTGAACTGATGTTGTTAAAAAAATAAAAACAAATTATACGGATTTGCTGCTCTTGTCTGCTTCCTCAATACAATTTTTCCATAACATTTGTAATAACGGCTCCGCATGCAATACCAGGAATGGTAGCGCACCAGTATATCTCCACACTGCAGATACTTCAAAGTCATGATGATGATTATCATCATCAGTGCAAACTGTGCGTAGGTATATTTATTTGCTAACTCGTAATAAAAATACTCACGAACTGTTGTGACAGGGAAAAAAGAGAGGGCATATAGAAAAGGGCCCATAGGAATAAAATATTGGCGGTCTCTATATCTTCAATCTTTCCCCGTTTTGAATGAATAGATGAAAAAAGGATGATGGTGAGAGTTAAAGGGAGCGATGATGATGATGATGCTGACGATGGAATATGTAGGCTAGGAAGGAAGGAAGCCATTATGTTTAATGCATAACACTTCATACGCAAAATACCGCTTGCTTGCTTGCCCGCCTTTAGCTTTCCCTTTTTCATGTCATGTGAAGCGACGTGGAGAAAAAAATGTATGAATGTTGCACAGGAGAGGAGATCTTATTATTTATATAAGGGTGCTGCTACTGCTGCCGCCGCCACGGTTAACACACACTTTCTCTTTTTGCCAAAAAATGTATGAACTAATAGTTGTATAGGATGCCTTGGTAAACCTCTTTGGCGTTTCTCTTGTTCGAGGCAAAGCGCTCTGCCTTTTTTCTCATATTAAACTTGGTTAGTGTATAATGGCAAAGTCCAAGTCGAACATCGTGGTCTCGTGTGGAGTGGAGTATCCAATCTCCAAAAGAAACTCCAGTTTGAATTCTCTCCCTCTCTCATATGCACACACACACATACTACACACATTGCACTAGGCAGCTGTATAAAAACAGGAAATGTGTGCATTCATATACATAATATAAATAATACAAAGTATCCTTTTGTGTGTGCGCTCGCATACAGAGTGTCGAGGCAAACATAAAAAAGAAAGTGAAATGCTCAAGTGAGACTTTAGCCATAGAATCAGTCGTCAGTTTTAGTCCATACACAAAATTTCGCTCGCTGCTTCTGCTGGTGGTGGTGGTGGTAGTGGCGGTCGTGATATGATACGCATGCATACAGGTTCTGTACTTAGTTTGAGTAATAGTATACGTTGAATATGGATGGGCACAAGTGGGATCTAGACGTAAGCCTATAAATAAATATACAAGGGATGGAATCTGTGACATAATGCGATATGATATGATATCAAGACTACAAAAACGGGATCGTCTTTTTGCCAAGCCGAGGAACAAATTTCGTTTTCTAAAAAGAATATAATATTTTATATACACACACGTACATACAACTGAAAATTGCCCCATGAAAGAGACTGCTTTTGTTGTTTGGTGACTGGTGATGTCTACAGCTGGAGAAATTTTTTCCAAAGTGTTGTTACGTAGCGTGTAAAAAAATGGATNACGTAGCGTGTAAAAAAATGGATATTGAGAGGATATATAAGTATAGAAAGAAAACGCCTCGATCACTGCTTTGTGCAAAAACTGTTTTTTATGAGAGTGTGTATGTCTTGTAGGCATGTGTGTTTGCCTAGTAAAAAGATGTGAAATTTCAACCAAATTGTGCAAGTCTCAAAGTTTTGAAAGAGTAACAGCAAGGATAGTTTACGATCATACACATTTTATTTGGTCCCCTACCTCAGTTATATGAAAACTAGTGTAATGAAAACGAGAGTAACGTGATGCAAATTTGTTTCTCGAAAAGTTGTATGTATGCAAAGTTAGCATTGCAAACTCAAAAAAAAACGCAGCTCATCCCCCAATATCCCAGTAACTGTTTGACTTGATTCTTCTCTCGCTCTCTTGTCTCTTACCAGAGTCTGTGCTGATTTTGAAGCACTTGTTTGGGTGAACAACGCCTTTTTATAGTAACGTTGCGTGAGAGACTCTCAAACTCACCCACTTAACTGAAATTGAGAGTGAATTTGTTTGAGAGTGGTAGTGGCCGCCTGTCGTTGAACCAGCAAAAAGTTATTTTCTCTTTCATTTTGCATTTGGTGATGTATAAGCGAACCCGCTGTTACGCATCTTTTTGTCTACTAGACACATTTATGGAGTCTATTAGTTTGAATTTTGCATAAATTGTGTTATTATTTCTTGTCACAAGGGATGAGCTGCAGATGGGATATAATACTAGGAGAGCGCGGAGTTTTTGCAGAGAATGCGAGAAACAAGCTAATATGAAGGATGAGGGTACAGATATCACATAGAGACATTCGTGATGATAATCATGTCTCAAGTGTGGACACATTATAGTCTTTAGAGATAAAATAGCTTTGATGTGATTTTGAATCACATTTTCATCCTAACAACAATTCGTACATGCGGGACACAAAAGTTGTTTTCACATAATATATGCCGCAATGGCGTGCAGTGAAAAAAATTTATACATAGCTTTGTGGATAAAGTTGTATGCCGAAACTAACCTGTCATCAGTATGTAAAAAATATTATCAACCCGTCGTCTGTGAAAAAATTTAAGTTTTCATACCTAGTATCTTTTGCATAGAATTGTTTTTTCAGTTTTTTATTGTATGCGTTGAAATCAAGCTTCCACTACAACTCTATTCCATGAGGTAGTTTTTTTAGTAGCATTTTCATCCCTGGTTAATTTAGTAAAACGGTTTTACCGTCAGTCGGTCAATCAATAATTAAATGTTTTGTTTAGTCCCTTGATTAAAAGCTCAAATGAAATAACATGTTGATTACGAACCTTTCAATTAAAAAGAGAATCATGTGCTCCTTGGAATAATTGGATGTGCTGAAAAGAAATCCTTGCATAGACGAGCATTTACTTTTTTCAAGCATGTAATGCTAACTCATTAGTATTTGTGCTGTGTATTGCTTTGAATGCATAATTGCGTAAGAGATAACAGAACAAGTAACACAACATAGACGTACATATGACGTCACACTGAAAATTACCAAATTGCAATTTGTAAAAACGATATTTCTACTTTCTACGACAAATTGAGACTACTTACACAACACTTTTGAACCGTTACTATTTATAATTAAACCTTGCAACATCACACACGCAATGAACTAAAACTGATGTTTTCAAGTTACACTTGTAAAAAGTAGAGGTGAAATAACCAATTGGGAAATTTCCCCCAGCATGTTCCAGGGGTAATGTATGTATTTCATAAGCATAGTTGCTTTTTGTTATTTAGTTATTATTATCAACTCACCGACTAAATAAATCACAATCAAATCGAATGGAGAAAAATCTAATCAACGTTGTTTTTGTACTCCTTCTATATTTCTCTGTACACTGTACACTGTGTACAAATGATATCTCGTATTTTCGAACAAATGCGTTAACCTACAAACTGTTCACATTTTATCTACTACCTACTACTAATTTATATCATCACATGATCACAGTGCCACACAGTGCCACACAGTGCTGGGGTGTATTTTAAAGGTGCGTAGTAAGTAGTAACGTCCTCTCGTTTTGCTGCCGGGCTAAAGAAACGAACACAACCGTAATGTAAACTTTTGCAAATATCTTTGTTGTATTACATCGCGTTTAACCTTTTCTTTCACCCCACACACACACACAATATGATCCTCTATCCGTTTCCTTTCTTGCATCCCTGCTTGTGCTGTACCATTCTGCCGGACAAGAAGGTCTGGGTCTGTTGAGAGTTGCTACTTTTGGTTGTACATAGAAGAGGACGTACCCAACAGCTATTTACTGGGAAAATGACACGAAGTTCAAACAATGAGAACTTTTGTATTCCTTGTTCATTAGCAGCCAGAAGATACACTTTATTAGCGTCAGTGGACCATGTAGCCTTTGATTCTTGTTCAAATAACGAACACACGAGCATTATTACATATTCATAAACAACACTCGACTCGACCATACGCATTCAATTCCACTCAACAACTGACTACTCTTAAAATCTGCCTCGCTGCGTGTTTATTTCCGACATTCATCAGTCCTGCCGCCATTATTTTGTGTGCCATTATACCCAATAATACATCTGGTTGTCGACTAATGAATGATGCATTACGACTGTTTACTACTACCAAGCATCCATCCATACTACTTAACTTGCCGTTGCTTCCATGCAGTAGCAGCCCAGTCTCACACAAGAAGATTAACTAAAAACCTAAATGCCAACTACCACAACATCATACACCACCACCACCAGACATTAAACATTTCCATGCATCTATCTGGAGTACTGATAATGCAACCACACAATCTCTATCAGTAAAGGACTTTTTGTACATTTTTTCGGATCTAGGCACGCACGGGTTGTGCTAAAGTAGAATTCAATTCACGTTATTAAAATACATGACTACAGATTATCATCTCTCTGATGGTGGTGGTGGTGTAATTTGGGTGGTACATCGCGTAATAGATTTGCCATTTCAGTCTGTCGCGCCATCCGCTCATACTCGTCTTTAAATTGGCTTCACCTTCACGTTTTGAAAACTTTTGGAAGAACTGGATTACCACCAAAAGGTTTGGTTTGACAGATGTACATTTTAAAAATTTGATATGACTTCGTCGACGTCTCGAGTTGATACATTCAAACACTTCCCGCACATTTAAATAATATGTTGAAGTCATCTGAGTGGTTCTTAAAATATGCAAGTTGTTATGTATATTGGCGCGCGCTACCTTTTCACTATTACAATGGACACTTTTCTTTTGTTTGTAATCAAATCTACAACTTCTACGCGACAGATGAATCGTTAGTTGCTCTTTTAGACCTTTCGATTGACAGAGAAAGAGTTTTTGATTGACTCATTTCAGAACGTGTTGTTGTAAATACCTAGTTTA
>JAHZNB010004385.1:0-16357 GCA_027744295.1 Callyntrura guangdongensis
TCGTTATACTTTACGTTGCACTTGGTAGAAGCTTTATTGCCCAGTATGACCACTTTTAATGCAAGGTATATAGAAATATTGTTTTAATGTCGTGTAATGCCATGGTTGATTTTCAGTTTCTTGGCTGCAATCCTTTCTGAGGTGTCAGGGGTATATTTTTTGCACCTTCTTTTTACTCATGAGGCTGACAATCCTGGAAGCTTTCCCTCATGTTTTCTATGATAAACCGGAAGCTAGAAATACCAGTGATCATTCCATAAATTGTAATAATTTGCTGATACTTACACTGTGAAATGCGTTTTTCATGTAATTTTGTGAAAATTCAATCTAACCTAACCAAAATACAAAAACTTGGAAAAAATAAGTATGCCTAAAAATGAACAGAAAAACATTCTGAGTCGATTGAGATCAACTTTATTTTTTAGTAAAAAAAGCTTTACTGATCCCCCTAGGTCGAATCTAACCTAAATCAACTGGCTGACTAAACAATAGTTATATTGCAAATATTAAGTGTTTAGGAAATGAAATCAAATCCAACGAATTTATTCAAGATCAAGACCATAATAGATCATGCAGCATGATAGTAGGAACCGGGGGATGAGGGGGATAAATCCCCCCAAGAATTTAAAGATTTAACATTACGTGGACTACAGGGCCTAAAATTCTGTAACACTACAGGATAGGACTATCCCCCCTGTTCCTAAAGCCCTGTCATGCGGTTAGCGTTACAAGTAAGAGTAAATCGTTTTCACTGTTTTAAACGATTTTCTATTAATATACCTGAATTTGTATGTTAATATTAAGATCGTCGAAGTCTTTTAAGCTTTAACTTATTTTTGGAATATGGAGTTTCTCGCGCTTTACACGTCTTTAAGCAAAAACTACATGTAGTGGAAAGATGTAACTTTCAACTTAACATAATTATAAATTAATGATTTGGAAATGCGGTTACTTTTGCTTGATTGAGCGAATATGTGTAGCATGCGCATGTGGCAAAAGATTAGTTTTATTCAAATTACTTCACGAATTGAATTTATTAAACATATAATACTAGACAGGCGTCAACTAGTAAAATTATTAACTGTATAATGTAGCAAAATTAAGTGTACGCACCTTTATGTCTAATAGCAATAAAGTAATATATAATGAATATAAAACATGAGTGTGCGTCATACAAGTAGAATTTTGTTCAAGTGTACGATTTACTTTTGTTTTCAATACAGTAAAATATTTCTTCTGATTTAATGCCACGAATCAGGTTACTTAAAAACAATCGCGGTTTTAAAAATCATGCATAACATCAGCAAATAATCTGTTCGCATGAAAAAGTTATCGTTTTGTCCATCACAGCAAAAATTTAATGAAACAATTATGAAACATTTTGAACATACAATTTACCGAAAACCCCTAGAATTGACCCCCGGACAAATGCACTGAACGGTCAAAATAACATACGTAAGAAGGTAACGAAACGCAACTATTTTTCATGTAATTAGTTGCAAGACAAGCCCGAATGAAATAATATCAACACCACATGACAAAACTTTGCGGGTAGATGTGTAAATATACTTTCGAAACGATGTAACTCTCTAAATTCTTAGTTAACACAATATAAAGTATTACTGTAAAACAAGAGAGCCAATAATAAAATATTGTAGAAACTATCAAGGAGACGACGAGAAACGTCAATCTTGGCCATAAAGATTTATTGTACCTAGACATTCCCCTACATTAAACAGGATAACATAAGAACAATAAACAAAAATCAGTCGTAGCCAAAGAAAGCCAAGATTACTATCAGGCAAATTCAAACACACTGGTATAGCATATTTAAGTATACATTATATCTGACAAGCAGAAAAATTTCAAGAAACACAATAAAAATTCCAAAATGACAACCACCGTTTTAAAACAACGAATTATAATAAACATCATTTCAGAATAACATTATAACGACATGCAACAAAACATGCAAGTAAAAGCTATACACCGCACAAAGCACTCCCAGAGTTTATCATTTGTTACCATACCAAATTTTGACAAAAATATTTTAGATAGTTGCATTGAATCTTGAAATTGGTGTTTCAATTCAGTTTTCAAAAATATTTTCCGATTTATTATAATGTTACTTATAGCTTATTAATATAGATAGCTTTTCTCCATTTTTACGATGATAAGGCTGAGATTAGGCTCATGCATGAGCTTTTAACAAGAACTTTTCGGGATAAGACACGAGGCCAAGCATTTCAAGAAAAGACTTCATTTCTTGATTATACTCCTCTGGGTGATGGTGCAAATGACTAACATGAGGCGAGCTATCCCAAGCTTTCAGGTAAATCTATTCAAATTTAATAAAACAGTTGTTTAGAAATTGATGATTTCAAATTTAACCGAAAAAACCTTGGAAAACATGTCGACATATGTATTAGTTAAAATTACCTTCATTCCATTGGCTTCCCAATTATCAGCAACTTTGCGGATTCCTGACACAGCACCAACAGGATCATCTAATGAGCACAGAAACAGAGCTGGAGCGTGAACGATGGAGTTATGATAGCATGCACTGGAACGAAGATAGTGTTTTGTGGCGGATTCATGAAATGTTTTCATGTGGAACCTGGAATAAATTTTATCAACGAAACACAATGAATTAGTGAAACATGACCAAAGTAATTTTATTAATTGCATTACAAGATATGTGACTAGACATACCTAATATATGTTTCCAAGCTCTTGCGGAGAACAATGTTCTTTGGGAAAATAGCTTTAGGCATCCCAGTTGGAATTCCCTCAAAATCAACAACACTGTCCCAAATCTGACCAGATATTTGGTCTATGATAGGTCGGTACTTGTTTAGATCTTGACTCATGACATTTAGTGCCTCTCCCCATAGATATCCACCCACCGAAAACCCGTGTAACATCAGTGGCTTGTACAAACTGTTTTGGTAAATAAAGTTCACCAAATCGGTGGCTACGACCTATAAAATTTTACACAGTAGTCATCACGTAACACGGGTGGCATCAATGGTGTTTCTATTAAAACGGTTCGCGTTTCAAGGTACCACCAACCTGCGATCCAGTAACAGGCCATAGCAACTGCCGAGGAGTGATGCGAACAGTCAATACATCAAAACCTTGA
The DNA here is from genome assembly GCA_027744295.1 of Callyntrura guangdongensis. Classification (NCBI taxonomy): domain Eukaryota; kingdom Metazoa; phylum Arthropoda; class Collembola; order Entomobryomorpha; family Paronellidae; genus Callyntrura; species Callyntrura guangdongensis. Next base: position 3,143 of record JAHZNB010004385.1, read on the forward strand.
TCCAGATAAAAACGTGCATACTTCATAACATGCTTTTTTTCAGACATCAACCAGCATAAGAGCACGGAGAGTGGTCTCTCGTCATACTTTCCCCCTAGTTTGGATAACTGCAAAGGGTTTCCAGAAACGGATTTTATCTCCTTGCCAGAGTTGGTCAGTAAGTCAATACTCTTGGTGATGGATTTTGTTGTGAGCGTTCGATGTTGAGCGATACCAGGCGTTGTACTTTGAAATATCATCAATGGTGCCAGCGCCTACGGAAAGAAATGTAAATACCGCACAATTTAGAACAGATGTACTATCTTTCATATTTTTTTTAGTTAATTAATATTGTGTGGCAATCAAAAACCCTGGACCAACAGTAGCACAGGGTATCACTTTACCTGCTTAAAAACGCGCCCATTTGAAGTGTTTAGGCCAGCTGCCATATAAGCTAGCTGCCGAAACTGCTTTGTAATCATGCTGCTCTAACAATTCAAAACTCCTGCTCCTATAAAAATAGTTAATCAGAAGCCAGTCGCTGGTTTGGTTTATCGTCCGTCGTTAAAACTCCTGTTGTTTTAAAATTGCAACTCCATCCAGATAAAAAGGGGTTTCAAACAGTAACCTCAAAATTTGGGGTCTCCTAAAATCAACAAAAATATCGTTCACTAGTAACTGCCAAACAAGTAACTGCTAAAAGTAAAGTAACTGCAACGTTGGTAAATGCCTTAATTCGTATAACATGTTCTTATCAGCTACAACTCAAGATAATAATTCAATACAGTTTTACCAACAACCGTAACATTATCCAGCTAAACACCGTGATTGTAGAGTGCTATTCCTACATCTATCTCAAATTACTATCATACAAAATATGACATTCTTTTCTTACCCACTTTGACTTCAAGTTACAGGGAAGAATAAATTAGATTTAGGATTAGAATAAGAATTAGGTAACAACATAAACACTATTGACAACTGACAGCTTTGATTCTTGTAACTAGTTTCATTCGTCTATTACAGTTCACAGCCACAGCAATCCGTATACTGTATCAACTATCAACTATATGGTTAAGCGAAATATATTAATTGAAGTTAGCCACCAGAATCATTTAACCCAAATGATAGAACAAGTACCACAAGCACAAACTTTATTACCACTACTCCGTTTCCAAAATCCCCGGCCCCGACAGAGCTCATAAACTTTCCCAAAATTACTAACACGCAACCCCTGTAGACATTTATTGTTAGTACCAACTGTGCTGGATTCTGATTCTACCAATAATGAAGTGAGAATTTACCTGAATTCAATAACTATAATAACACAACTGATAATAATTCTATTACTATGTGCCCGTCACCGTTGAACGAAATGCAATTACAACAGTTTGTTAAGAAGTATTATTACTATTATTATCTATTTATGCCCAATTTAACGAAACTGTTAATATAAAAAAGTTCTCTCATGGTCTGCTTGTTTGTTACATACCTTAACTTAAAAGAGTTTCCTGCTGTTTTTTACAATGAAATGATTTGCTGTTAACCTTGCTATTTGAAGACGTCCTTGTTTCTGTTCCTCCTTCTACTGCTGCGCTTGCTGTCCCTCTGTAGTCGGCTGATTTAGCTGATGCTGCTGCTGCTGTTGGATGGCAAGAGACAAAAGAATCAAAGAGTGTTTTACTGGTGGTAGGTACGTGTACCACAACACTAGTATTAACAGATAGGCTATTACTTATCATCAACAATTATCAGCACACTAGCGTCACTATTACACTTCAACAATGCAAAAACACTTTCGCTGACTGCAACAGTGGACGACATAACACCGTCGCAATGCAATATAGTAAGCAAAAAGGAAATAGAAAAAAGTGAACAATAGTCAATGCATAATGTTGGGTATATAGGTATATGGCGAGACCAAAGAAGAAGGAGTAAATAAAGAGAACAGAGATTTATGGTGGAGAAAGGGTTAAGCAAGCCTGCACGCATGAGAAATGAGCTGCCACTCGCACTCTGCCACTGTCACTAGTTACCGCACTGCTTATTTGGACTCTCGACTTTAGTGTCAATGGGATAACGATAGAATAATAATATTCTGTGTTGAGGATGGCATGTTTAGTACTGTGTATTTAATTCTATGCTGCTTTTGTTGGCAGGTGTATACAGGCAGTCATAATAGTTAAAATGTTAAAAATGCTTGGTTTGCTGGCTTGCTATCAACTTTTTGCGTGTTCAGTTATTACCAATAAGCTATCTTGCATTTGGTGGGATGATGATGATGATCCTGATGATGATGATGATCCTGATGATGATGATTGACCATTGAACTCCAACTTAAAAACTAGAGTGAACTTTGAAATGCTTCTCTGTAGTGGAGCTGGGTTGCTCTTGCCTCAACTGTCGTGTGTAATTCATAAGCATGAAAGCATTTGTTTAAACGGTAAAGGTGAATATATTCTGTTTAACTGATAACTGGACCTTCTAACTGACAACTTTATCCTTCTATGTAGCATGAATAATAATAATAAAATGTAAATAAATACAGCCAGCCAAGTATGTCGTGGTTATCGAAAAATTGTCATGGTGGCAGCGTGCAGTGCAGATTGTGTGGTGTTGTTGTAACAATAATGTGGATTGCATTGTATTTCTTTATAAAGTGAATAAAGACACTACGAACTGAAAAAAACTATCTCTTTTTCTCAGAACACATGGTTTTTGGTTTTTAGGAGGAAGTAATTTTTCTTGCACGATTTGCATGGTGTACATGTAGGTATATGTGCTTTTTGATCCGATTTGGGGTTCATTGGGATTGAGATTCTAACTAATTCATAAATATGTCTTCTTTACTGTTTTACAATGCAACTCTGCAAGAACTGTAAACGTTAGGAAATTTGGTGTATTTGCCATGGAGTAGTTGGCAATCTTTACGATTTTTATACTTTAAGTATTCCTATGATGGGTTTCCGCATGAGAATTAGTCCTCCTGTTGTTGTGATTTGCATGTCACATGCGATGCCAAAGACACGCACGATATACAAATAAAACACTTGTTACTACTAACTAGTTATACGCAGGTTGTAGTGGCCAGTATTAATGTTGTTGATTTATTTGCAATAATTAGTAGGTTGTACATAAACGAAGACAAACAAACATTATTGTTATTTGGTACTTGTCTCCAGTTGCCCCAATTTCACCCTAAGTCCTGGGTTCCTGGCCAATTGCACTGTTTAGGTATTTATTTATAATTTATTGTGTTTGCTTAGAGAGTTGACGTGACACGATATTTTTGTTTAATATCACAATCACGTGTAGGACAACATGCATGCATATATCACTAACTGGTTTGACACTCATCAGGTATATGTCCACATACAAGATCGCCATATGTAACCACCCTATATTTCTTGTAACAAAATGTAAGTACTGTTTGAATGCATTTCAGTAAGATAACTAGTAACTGAAAACGGTATACTCAAATTACGAAAATATAATATCGATTGTAGGCGAATTTCGAGTAAAAAATGATGTAGTTTAAATTTTCAAATATTCAGTGAAAATATGTATTCATCCTTATTCAAGATGTTCTAGAATTGCATCGAGTGCTGAAATGTAGCATTTAACAAATATCGCGTAGGCGGAATTGGAATTACAACTGAATAATCATTATTAAACAGTTATTTACCTAAATCCTAGTTTAATGTAATATGACTTTTTTTATTTAAGGTAAAGGATATGTACTGCTGACTGGTTTTGAGAAACAAGGTTCTAACCTGCAGGCATGTGTGCACGAAAACATTTACATAATGCCTGTCACCTGTTGAGTTGAACTGTGCGACCTGGTGGTATTGGTACTTGGTACTAACATGCTTTAGACAGCCTCATAGGCTACCGATATGGGAATGGGAAGGTAAAACTAGGTTGTTGTGTAGAAAACCAACTATCGCAGATGTATATCACCGCTAATGGGGCGGTCATGTAGCAGTTAAAGTTCACATTATTTATAAATCGTGTAAGACTTGGATTCAAACTCAAGGTTATAAGGTAAAACCGCACATGGGCCTCAATTTTACTCTTACTCCAATACAGGGTAAAGTCGCGAGGTAACTTAAGTTTGAATCTCGGTTCTCTGTTTGTGACACGAATACGTAATAGTAGAGTTGTTAGGGAAATATGTTTGAAACATTGAAAACACACAGGTGGTGGTCACTCGGTACGCGTACGTAAGGGTTCTTTATCTACCGATGTTCCATTGTGCCAAGTTTAAGTGGTTTAAGATTTTGAAGTTAGTTTACGTGTATGATGGCGCGATATACATACTATGCACGCACACATATAATGTAGAACCTGTCCATGTATAGTCAACTGCCAAAAACCCCGTGTCAAATAGATAAGAAATGCCTGAGTAATAAAGAAAATATTACTTTGAATGTCCCAGGGGGTCATAGAGGTTAACTACTTAATTAGGGCCAGACTTCAACTGATATGGTGCTTTGTTAAAATTTGAGGAAGTGTATCTTAACTTTGAACTGGGACAGGAAGGCTGGTTGTTCAATACGAAAGCCAGGTGCACACCTAGAGACCTAGGGAATCGATTCCCGAAGTCATTTTTAAAAAAGATGTAGCCATTTAGAAGGAGCAGTTAATACGGACGGACGACTCCACAACCGACTTAAACTACCAACCAAAAAGGCACCGCAGTACTACGCTACCTAATAAAATCAGAAGAAAAGTTTTGCTGGAGAGTTGACCAGTTGGTTTTTTCCCCATGATTTACTTGAGAAGTTTTGCTTAATTGAGCGATGTCGCAATTACTGACTATACGTTGGCCAACGTGCAATGCAATGATCGTTGTAACTATATGCACTTCTAACCTAACCATTTTGTTAAGAGTGAGTACGTTTCATGTTGTCATTGACATGTATACAGTTTACCATCCAACTGTTGTTTGCACAGTCTGGACAAGCAGAAAGTGTTTACTTGAGCTTGCTTTATGAGGCATATTTTCTTTAAAACAATAACTTTGAATACATAAATCAAAAACCAAATATATAATTATGTATTGTTACTGCGATAGTCAATTCTTTTATTAATAAAATAAAACAGGTATGTCGCAAAACAAAGTCATTAATCTTTACACTATCATGGTTATTAAAAACTAACACAAACCCTTTCATAACTCACTTGGTAACTCGTTAGAAACTTTAAAATTAGGTTTTAGTTTTTACACAAGGAGAATTCTAAAGAAAATATTTGAAAATCACAATAAATAAGTTAATGATTATGCAGAGTATTATTGATGATTATGTTTTATACTACGTATATTCAGATTGTTTGGTTAAATGACTAATTTCGTATATCATACGTACGTGAAAAGAGAATTAGCTAGTCAAAGCAAATGACCTTCCATATTTTACCGACAAATCGCCAATAAATTCTTTCTTCAGAGTGTCCAGGCACCTTAATAAAAACAATTTTCAGCTTTATACAACGGTCATTAGGAATTTTGTATATGATATTATATTGCGCATAACGTAGTTACAAACTTGACAAAGTGGTAATTGTTCATATTTGTGTAAAGTACCGTTTACCTAAAATTTTATTTATCAGTTAAAATTAACCACAAGAATAAATGTGTGCAAAAATCTTTCTGTAACTGAAATTAACCTTGTACGGAGTTGTAGCAGAACGCCATTTTGGATAATCTGTGGCAGAATGACCCTTTGGCCAAACGTGGTAACGGAATGTAAACAGGTCGCCCACGTCAAGCATTTTTAAAAGGTCGGCTTTACTCTTTGGGAAATTAAGCCGATATCGTAGGGACTCAAATGCAGGAACAACTAGGGCCTGGTCATATAAATTAAGGCATAATGTCACGCATCTAATATTTATCACACAGTTCACTTCATCGTTTTTAAAAAGTATTACTTACTTTGTTTCCCTCGGTCATGTGCAAATTTGACATGACACGTTTCAAATAAGGATATAGACCAATCATGGGAAGAAAATCTATGTCAAGTAGGAAAAGGTACGGCGTAGTGACTTGTCCCAAAGCTACATTTCTCAGAAAGTTAATGGGATATAGACTCTAAAATGAACAAAATTTGTAAATGAAAATATAACATGGAATATATACAGTGTTGATAATAATTTTGTACACCGTAGGAAGACCAATGTGATAATGTCACTAACCCCTTCCTTGTAAACGACATGATAACCAATGTTTTTTCTAGAGGCCAAAGTTTCACAGGTCAGTATAAAGCTTAGAAACTGTTGAGCCTCCGTATCTGACATGTATAATGCCAAACTTATTGGTCCTAAAGGTTACGTAGTTGCATAAAACTCGGCGTTACAAAACATTATTACGAAATGGAAAATTGTAAAAACTCCAAATTTTTTAATAAATTGTCTTGTCAGTTACCTTCCCAGTGTTTTGCCAATGACTCAATCATTTGTAGCCGATCCATAGACAATTGTGCAACTAAGGTAACATCCCATTCATTGTTGCCATCCTTTGGATCTTGCTCGTAATCAAAATCCAAGTAAAATAGATGTGTTCGATATTTAATGTATTTAACAGTTCGGAATTCATAACAGGCGTCATCTTCATTAATCTAATTTTTTAAAATTAGCAAAGACCATTGGTCAACGTAAGTAATGCTGTAACACAGCAGTTATTATGTATGTACGTAAACAATACCTGTATCATGGCTAACGTAGTTAGAAGTCTGTTTAGTACTATAATTACTACACCCAAACAATTCCCGTCTCAGGAGGTTGCCATCATATTCCAAGAAAGTGAGATGCAAGTTGCGAAAAAATTCTGCGTGTTTATTCTTTACTCGTAACTTTTTGGGGGAGTTCCAGTGAATCACCTACATTGTATGACAAATACGTATCATTACTAGAGTTGCCAAATAGTGAAGTACAATAAATTATAACTGCAGGTATAAAATTTAACCTTTAGATCAGCCACTTCTGTGTAACATGACTCCGATCGTGTATTATCAGATAGTTGCACGTTCCAATGGCAAGGAATTTCATAAAGTATTTGAGGGTTTTGCTGAATTACAGCATTAAAAATATCTTGATCGGCGAGAGATGTTGATAACATGGTTTGAAGATCCCGTTCAGCAATCATGCGCCACAAATGTGGCCAGTTCATACTTCTAAGTTTTGAAAGATTCATGAGTATCACTCCTGTGAAATTATATAAAATCATTTTATGTAAAAGCCACCTAGTGCTGAAACTCGGTCTTATGCATCAACAAATTTTTTTAAACAAGGCGTTCGTAAGTTCAAGTATTATGATTTGTACCGGTATTGTAGCCGCGTCCCAGAGCAGGCCATGGGCGATGATTTTTCCATAACTTTCCCAAATACCAATCGCTTTGGTTTTCTACAAGACCTAATGTCTGAATCACGTGGAAAAAGTACTTTTTAAATATTTCGTTCTAGTAGTATCTGATGTGTTTTAGCTTCCATTGCGACGTAGCTGACGCATACAATTACCTGGTCAGTTTTCATGTTTTGAAATAATGCCCACAGTTGAGCTATATCGGTGGCAAATGTCACATCCGTGTCCAGCACGATAACTTTTCGTAGAGTTGCTGGTAGAGCTTTAGGTAAAGTTAGCTTTAACAAACCATATACACCGGAATAGTGCTTGTTAGGAATCCAACTGACCTCAGGGACGACATTGTCAGCCAAATAGAAGCTAACTTCCACTAAAATTATTACATACCAAATGTCAAGAACTGTAGCATTCTTTGTACACTCGCGATAAAATATACAAGCTGCAAAAATTATACATATAAAGTATTGTTACTTTGTGGTATGCTCCAGGTGTCAAATAAAGTCCTCAGAATAAGGTAAGCCTTAGAGTCTGTAATAAGATGTAAATGGAGTGGGTTCTTTCTGTAAAATAACATGGATTTAATGAGGGTAACCATGGATCGACTAGAATTATGGCCAGCGCAAACAATGGATACTTGGATCACTTCACATTTGTTAACTGGCATTTCCTGTAAAATAGCAATTGCTTAATAAAAGATCATTCATTCTTAGCATACTGCTACACTCTTGTTTAATTAATTAGTTTTATACTTTTGTATCTCTTCCATCCGCATTTTGTCCCCGGAGTTCACGATGTTGCTTGTGAACGGTAAGTACACCTTCTTGAACGGACTTCACGCCATTCATTTCCTGTCTCATCAGCACCTCCCTCCATGCCAAATCTACTAACATTCCGTCGGAGGAAGCTGTCGTCCAATTATCGGATAGTAAAACATGTCAAGAAAGGATAGTTGAGCATAATGATGAAATGCATAGTTTTCATTACATTGCTATTTTTGCTTTTTGCCTGGACCAGTCTAAACTAGAAAGTCGTACAAACAATACACACCTACGTGTTTCACTTACAAATGTTGTTAATTACTCACCTTTAGGGGACGAGGTGGAAAAGTAATTATGGAGAAACAGAACAGAGAGAGCGCCACAAATGCTCCCCACAATAAAACCTGCTACCCAGCGTCTCGAAAATGAATGAAGAAAGCCATGTCTTGAGCGAATTGTGAGTTACAAGGTTGTCACAATTACTCTATCAATCTCATTCAGGTACCACAATTTAGCACACAAATAATATGGATGTGTTGAGATAGTGTTTTTTCCAAATCTGATTTACTTTCACCATAATAACAATTATATTTATGTCCGGCTAAGCAGTATTATTGTCATAAAACAAAGTAATTCGCAATAATTCATGATCACCAGCAACAAAGCAAACTTGTTATCATTAAAATTTCGCCTGTGATAATGGAGATATTTGCCTTGATGAATGAGGTTTAGTTGATGATAGGATGGAATACGATGTATTTACTGACTGTGTTGTGTATAACATGCAATACAGCAAACAACATCCTACGGAACCACCACATACATAAAATTTGCATCACGCAATACATACATACCTTTCATCTTGTAAACAAAAAAATGAGTAAAGTAGGGATACTATTAAAGACGTGTATGTTGGAACTAGTTGGCTGGATATGATCATGATCTGACTATGACAAAATGACAAGAGTGAAAACTTTTAGACTCAAGTCAGTCTGGGAATATCGGTTAAATTTATCCTGCAGGGATCAATTTATCCACTTGGATTATTAAGTTACGTTGTCTGTCCGTCTGTCTGTCCAGACGATACTCAAAAACGGTTTCGAATTTTCAAATTCTGATTTCGCCAATTGGTTCTTCATCCCTTAAACCACATTGATAGTGATTTGAGAGTTTACAGGTGAAGCCATGTGGCGCCCACAGGTCTTCAAAAACGTCATTCAGTGGTAACTCATTGTAAGTAACGGTTAGACATTTTGAAAGTCTGTTTTCACTAATCGATACCTTATTCAATAAGCTCTGTACCGAGTCATTTTTAAGCTTCAGGGTGACGCCATAGGTCTTCATAGGTCACACAGTGTTAATTCAGGAACGGTTAGGAATTTTGAAATTCTGTTTTCGCCAATCGATAGCCCATGTGATCTACGTAGTTGTTGTGTAGTGCCAATTCCTGAGGTAAACGGTCAAATATAAAACGCTAAAAACTTTTGGATGCTATACATTAGGAACCAATGTGATCCGATCGGGTCCAAATTTTGTATACAGGTACCGTATGAGGTTTTCTATAGGTGTGCAGAAGTAGAAGTTTAAGTTTAACCCCGTAGGTCGACGGGGTCAAATGTCATTATGAAAAAGCGTTTATTTCACGGACCAGTTGTTCATACGAGTGCCTTATGGGGTCCGGTCCTTTGTAAATGGACGAAATTTGACGTCCTAGGTGACATCGGGGTCAAAGGTCATATAGGGTGTATCTCTGGTATATGTGGAGTCATTTTCTTAGTATCGGCTCGCTTATGGCCTCCATTGAAAGTGAACTAAACTTTTTGCCCTGTGTCAACTGGGTCAAATGTCACTGATGTGTATCTCATCTGATATTGTATCGCCACTACGTACCAATCGGCTGTACCAATTTATCCAAAAATCCATGATCGTGATGTTGATATTGATTTATTAACGTCATCAGTATCAAGCTGATTTCCAATACACAGATGGTACCTCTGAGGGTTTCAATCATTCCATATAGTTAATATTCAAGCATTTATAAATACCGTTTCGTAACCAGAAATCCAATGTTGGATGTGTCAATAGTATTTTTCATCTTTGTTCTTCAATCAACTATACAACTTTCATTTTCTTTTTACGTTTGACAAAAAATTTTAAACATTTTATAGCAAATATCATCAATGATGTGAACGCTAGAAAAACGAAGTGAACATTTTAAGGAGAAATGGTTTTTTGGAACATTTTTGGGGCCGGACAAAACCGAGTTTGAGTTGCCCAAATATCTTATCTATTTTGGAAGAAATAATCCGTTTATAACATTTATTTTTTATTTTATTTTTTACAAAAAATGGTTTCCATTGTATCCCATAAAAATAGTTTCGAAGGATTCAATCTATTAATGCCATATAAAATAAGCTGAAATACCATATTAAATTTATAAAATGGGCTCAAATAACCACCGAGATCATCTCCACAGCCAAGTCCACGAGGTAAACGAAAAGCCAGTCTGGTCTGAGGAACCAGTGAATTCGCTGTTCAGTCTTTCTAGCAATAAATATGCAATCAGGTTAAAAAAGTAACTAACGAAAACGGGCGGAAACATGAAAGTTGTTTACGTTGTTCAGGGTTTAGTTAGGTCAGGAGGGTGACGGCTGTGTGAACGTCAAAACAGTTTTTTTTAGTATTTGGCAACTCATGAATCAATGAGCAATACTAGGAAAGGTTGTACTGAAGTCTGTGGATTATTGACAAAAATTGCCTAAAGATTGTACAGTGATGGCAAGTACAAAACTACTGTCTTTGCTTTATTAATAGGTAAATAAAAGTATTTCTATGCGTATGCTTAACAATCCTGAGATTATGTAGACTTTTCTCCGCAGGAAGACATTAAAAATAGTGTTGCATAGATAAAAATAGTAAATGTAACTCTCAAACGCACACACTACAATTAATACCTATCTTAATCACTACACTAAACATGAACATAATTTATTAATTAATACACAGAATCTAGAGAAGTTACATTAGGATTGCACCTTCGGAACAGGACTTTAAATTTAAATACTGGGCAGCATGCAAATACTGCAACTACTTCAATTTACAATATACAGTTCATAAATACAAAATTATTCACTTCAGTATTTACAGTGATGTAGAGAAAAGGTATAGATTATTACGGAAACATAAACTACAATTAATAATCACAATATCAGCACACTTCAGTTTTTAGCGAGGATTTTCAAGAAATTCATACCAACTAACTAAGTGGTATATGAAATCTGAATACACAAGTATAACCACACAATCTCATATGTAATTAAACAAAAAAATGTTGACACACGCTCTGACAAAAGTAACAGAATATTAATTTTGCGAGCTTAAATTTTATGTTACAACTTATTATTATTAATTACTTATTAATTATTTAAAAGTTTTAACTTTAACATTTTAAAAAGTTAGTTTAAATTTATGGGGTGATAAATCAAAGTAAATGTGTACGGGAAAATATTAGACATGCAGATCACCTACTTGTTGTCTTGCTTCAACACTTGAATCAGATGAGGTATTAGGCGATTACATGAAATCACAAATTTAGGGGATGAAAACAAAAATACGTATGTTAACGATTAGTAGAAGCAAAACACAACAAAATGAGCATCGTAATATGTAACATGTACACTTAAATTCAAATAGGTAAGTTTGGTCTCTGACACCAGTGTGAATTTCAATTTCTCAAACATTATAAAATTATTAGAAATTAGAAATAGCATTACTTGAATAATTCAATTCATCACTTAAAAGTAAGTAAAAATTATGAAGAAAAAACAATTTTGTGGTACAAATTTTCAGATTTTAGATTAACATTGTTTTTTTTCAAACATTTAAAAAGACTTGTGTAAAAAATTAAATAGGTATGTTGTTTAAATTTTACAAGATATTTCACTAGCAATAATATTCAAACAAGTGCAAACTCGTTACTCAATCATTCGACAAAAATAAAACTTCACCCCAGTTACAGTTTATTATCAGGCCGGCTGGAATTTGTGATTATGTTAACGGAAAAGATGGTTGGTTAATGATATGATGGAATGTAACTTAAAATCGCTGTTTAGGATTGAAAAGGAAAATTGGCATACGGTGATTCAGGAACGCTTGGAGAAGTCGAATGAGCGGGCTGAGTTCCTACAAAAATATGATCACATGACCAACATATAATACAAATAATAAGCATCAACCTGTCCATTATGTTTTCAAATTAGTTAAAACTACCTTCACCAGTGCTAGGCCCGGGCAAATTTTGTGGCACGAAGTATTGTGTGTCTTGTCCACTTAGGCCGGAATAATCAAATAACGGTGATGAGAAGCCCGTGGCCGGGGTAACAGGCGTCACTGGAGTTACAGACCGTCCGACGGAAGCTGCATGCTGCTCAAGATTTTGTGCCAATGGTGGAGCTAAAGAAGTGGAGGATCTGGAACTGGGTGATGGTGACGGTCTTGGTGGTGATGGAGAACTAAAAAGTTCACCAAGTCCAAACCAACTACCACTTGAGGTAGACTTTTTGGCGCTGTTATCAAATTGCTTCTTTGAAGTTGCAAGATACAGTTGACCTTCATATAGTTCTCTAATCTTCTTCTCGCGCTCTAAGTCTATTCTAAGAGAGAATAGTTCACGATCTTGTTCTAAAAGTTTAGCTTCTACACTGTCTGGAGGAAGTATGAAAGGTTGAGGCATAGTCATAGTGTTCACACGGATGCGTAGACTATCATAACTTTCTTGCAACTAAAATTAGATATTAAAAATAGGATGAAATTGTCATAATAAAAAACTCATACAAATTAAATATATTTGGAAACCTTTTTGAAAAAGGACCCTTTGACTACAAAGGTCTTACCTGGCTAATCTTTTTCAGCAAATCTCGACTGTGTTCATCACGACCTTCCAGTGCTTTGGTCATCAATACTAGCTGATTTTCCACAGACTTGTATTTTGGGTCATAGTCCCCATCATGCAAGCTTCTCTTTAACTGTTCTAGTTCTGCTGACATTCTTAAATTGTCCATTTCTAATTCAGTCCGTAGAACTTTCATCTTGGAAAAATCTTCGTAGCATTTTACTTCCGAC
>JAHZNB010004386.1:0-10853 GCA_027744295.1 Callyntrura guangdongensis
CACTCGAACTATTAAAACGACTTTTCTTAACTAGTACTGCGTCATTATGCTGAAATTGCCATTTTCTGTAACCGAAACCTTCCTATTTTAACGAAAGAAAACCTTTCCTGTGTCATGATCCTTCGGTATCATTCTTCAACACTTTTTCCGCGTTGTTTTTCATGTAGCGAAGGTGTTGGTTAAGATGCAGAAGCCAATTTTTAAAGATAAAAAGCCCTTTTATCTTTTCTACGATGCGACGTCGAACTCATAATAATAATAATAGCCAGTGAAAAAAAAGCTGCTGGGAAAGAACAAGCTTCAAAAAAACTAAACAGCAAAGAAAGCCTAAAGGCAATTTAGCTTTAGCTCTTCTTCTTTTTTCTCCTTTTCAAACTTTATCTTTTTTATCCCACATGCAAAGCCTACCATCATATCACGTAAGCAATTTAAGAGAATACACAGATGGGGAAAAGTGGGAAAAAATCAAGAGCAGTTTTAACTTGGCGCTTAAACCTATATTATTCCTCAAATAAATATTTGAACTTGACATGAACAGTTTGCTCTACAGCAATTTTACTTACGCCGTGTTTTTGCTGGGTTTCTTTCTCTCTCTTGCTCTCCAACAAAATGGTGAAGGTGCTCTCTATGCACTCAATTCTCATAAATCAAAAAGATGAGGATCATACCGCAACCAAAACACCAATTATAATAAACCATCACTTTATTCACTTTTTTAAATAATAATACATTGTACAAAACATTATGTGATATGCGTGCGCTTTGTTTGCTCTGGCCTTCTCCATGTTCCGGGAGTGCATGCCTATCTACTACACACATGTATATTTACATTTACATTTAGGTACATGTTCTCATTTAAGGTAAGTACACCTCTATATTTGATTTGTGCTTTGTAAATACCATGAATGCATTGCTTGTAAATAATTGATGGTAAACTGGCTGGACTCTGCCAGTTCAAGCTTCTTGAAGAACGTCAAGGTATTTTAAATATTGTTGCACTATAAAAGCATTGAGATTGAGAAGCACATAAAAGTACATGTTTACTTGCGAGACGAAAAAGAAGCCAGTTCATTATATTATGGTACAGTACAAAAAAAACAAGCAAAGACTGCCTTGCTCACACGTTTTGGCAACCCATAATTAATCCAGATAAGCCAATTTCCTGCACAGCATGAGTAAATATTTGCCTTTCTGAATCATTTTACAAATCTAATTTATCGTTCACATCACTTACATCACTTAACTAAAACTATGTTTTTATAATACTACCTGCACGCCGAGAAACAAACCAAAAACCTGTGTGTGTACTTTGTTCCGTTTTGTTTTTCTCCCTTGCGTTGATTCGCTTGTTTGCTCTCGAGAAAAAAAAGAACATCAACATCAGTTTATTTTATGGTTTTACAATGCATTTTAGTGTGTGTATTAGTATTTGAACCATTAAAGTGCATTTAGGTTGTGTGGTGAGAGTCGTTATTTTTTGTCTCCCATGCCAAGCATATTTTCTTAATGTTTACACTTTTGGTCATTATGCTACCTAGTTTCGCGGAAAAATTTGATGTATATACTGGACTATCATGGCAAATTTAATGCGTGCAAAGCACACACCACCGCCGCCATTAAAATTGCAATTCCAAGTGGAACACGTTATTACACACGACACGGTGCGGCGTCACACAAGTCAAAAACGGAGTGCACTTTTTTGCACCTCTAGACGTGGAGCAGATTTAGACCGGAATAATCGTTGTCATAATTTCCCCACATTTTCCTCTCTACCTCTACCATTAGTTATACATATCGTTCATTAACAGGCATATGCATGCATAAATTTCACAGGAAATCCCAAGAACCTTTCCTGGCATGATGATGAGCTGCGTTTTATTAATGCGGCACCACCGCACTGGTCAAAGACACCAGGCTCAGTTTGACTGACTGACTGACACAAGTTCCAGTCCCAGTCATTGTTTCATTCGCAGACGACGGATGATGTCAGCTGGACTCCTGCACAGCTACAAGTTAAGTTATAAAACGAAAGCAAGAGCATATTATCTGCCCACCTTTTCTTCATTGTCTACCCTCCCTAATAAAAATGCAGTGCAAAAAATTGTACGCAAGCAAGTAATATAAATATTATGAATTTAAATGGGAGCAAGTCATTAATGCAGTCGTCATGTAAAGAGGAGAAGCGACAAGTATTTTGCTAGTTAGCGCTTTTCCTCTTGTTTCTCCGTCATTCCTTTTCATTTTCTAGTCGTGTAAATGCACACATTAAAACTACAGGGTAATCCCCGCCAGGTCCCTACTTCTTTTTATTCGACTCTACAGACTACACACCACTCATGTATTTGCTGTTCCTGTTGAAGGATTTTAAATAATGATAATGATAAACGGAGAATAAGACATTTTTAAGTTTCTTTTTGTTCAATTCACAATTTGAAACAACTGCAAGCCGTCCAATTATGCATTTATTATTATTATTATTGTATACCAAAATGAAATGAGCATCATGACAAGGTACAAAGGTAACAGCAGGAATTGCAATTGAGCAACAGCAGCTCACAACTTTTTTCCTAGTCATCATTCAACAGCAGTGGTTGGTACTACAGCGGTTGTAAAGACTCCTCTTCTCTATGCTGCTCCAACTTGTGTATTCATTTATTTTACAAAAATGAATTTTTTTTAGCAAAAATAGCATGTAATGTATTATGTACACAAAGTTGTATTTAGTCACTTAAATTGTCTCATTGCATTAACATTTGTATTTACCTTCTTCCACTACTAGCTCGTCTCAGTAAACGCTCACGTGTTGCCTATTTCTAACAAGACAAGTTTACTTACTTATTTTACTTCATTAGTGCATTTAAACAAAACATATTATTCGCATAAAATAGACCAGAGGTGGAAACATTTTCCTTTTTAACTCAGAGGTTGAGTAACATTTTGTTTCTTGATATAAACTTACAATGTCTGGTCCACATATTATAATAGTAATTTCTTAAATAGGTACTTTTGCTGCTGCTACTCACCCATTGTTAATTACTATTGTTTGGTCAGGCGCTTTCTGTACACTGGCACAAAATGATATATTAGTTCTGGCTTGTGTTATTTGTGCGCATCTCCCCATGCGGTCCGATCTGAGCTTCTTTTGCTGCTGAAGCAGCAATAGTAGTGGGCAAAACCAAAAGACGAGTTTTTTCCCGAGTGTGTGAGAGAGAGCTGCTACAACTACAACTGCTATAGGGAACAAGCTCTTGTCTTTTCGTTAGATTTTTCTTAGGGTACAATCATATTATGTGTCTCTGATGCATGACATGTATATACAATTATTATTATTATTATTGTAAAAGAGTTTAGAGTGATACATTTGTATGTTGTATGTAGTGTAAATAGTTATATTTACACAATCTTCAGTGCATTTTGTTCGGGAAAATATTTTTTTAAACTGAACCAAGTCAGTCAGGATCCAAGGATAATATAATATTACAGAGAGAAGTCTAGAGAAAAATGATAGAGAGAGAGAGATATAGACTGGGAATTAGTTTACCTTGCTCAACGGCTGTACTTACTTAATATTTAATTCAAATGCACAATACGTCATTCATAATTATTTCGTTGGATCATCCTGTGATATGATATATCATATCCATCATCCACCACCTCACTATCACAGCAGCGTAACTACACAGACATCCTCACTCTGTTTTCCAAGACGAGTACCCGAACCCATATAATTAGTAAGATGCACACCATTTCATTTTAAATTCAACAGCAATTCAGGTCAACACCAACAAACAAAATTATTAATCATCACCAATAATTTTATTTGTATCCTTTTTCCTTCATATATGTATATACCTTCCTACATAATCCTCCTCTTTTGTCCATAACATCATCGTGGCAAGAAAAGAAGGAAAAAACAATTGTCAATATTTATTTTCAATGATTACACAGTTCCCTATCAATTTTCAGAGAAATGACTGCATGCGAGATATGGGAGGAAATGAAAGGGTTTAATGTAATTTTTATTCCTCTTTTTTTGGCTGGGTTCCCTTTTCTTCGTTGAAGAGGTACATTTCCATTTTTATCTCTGTTACAGTGTGTGTGAATGAAGTGCAGCCTTCCTCCTCCTCTTTCCTCTCTGTTCCAAAAGTAATATTAATGACTATGATCAAGTAAATAACAGCAAGAGAAAATTAGAGATGATCTGGCCTGAGCAACACTTGAAGGTGCCGAATGGGCCTAACACCAACAGCTGACCTAGTCATCATCATCATCCTCGTCGTCACATTTATTATTAAAAACGGAACATAAAACGCATTGCTGAACGATTCAGTACAAGTCCGTGACGTGATGACGATATATGTCTATGCACATTTTATGGACGCGAAACCACATTTATAGCTGTATCGTCTCCTAGTACATGTATATATCTTCTCTGTAACAATAAATTTTAGAGAGAGTTGAAATTTGAAGTGAAATAAGTTGTGCAGTGCGCTAAGTATTGTTAGAAAAATGAAGCATGTTTCGTGCTCGAGGGGAGGAGGAGGAACCATTATTTTGATATAAGTTTTTCACGAGTTAAGAGAGAGGGAGAGAGAATGCAAGTTGTAATATAGAAAAAGGCTGAGAAAAGATGATGATGATGACGATACGAGAAAATGTGTGTAATAGTAATAAAAGGTAGCATCATGGAAGATTTACAGGCTCTCAAAAATATAATATGAGTAGTAGTATAGAAATACGCATGTTTCTCTTCTGGCTTGGTGGTAGTGGTGGTGGAAAGCTTATTACCCAACGTGCCTCTACCTTTGATGCACAAGATGAAGGACGGAGGAAGATGCATTAGGCTACATAAAAGTTAAAAGGCTGTGTCGGCGGTACACTCGCCTTTTTCGAGTTTATTAAAGGATGAGATTGGACAGCACGCATATGTCATGTCAAAATGTTTTTGTGTTCCCTTCATCATCATCATCATCGTCGTGAGCACCGTCGTGTTATCCCCATCGCCTCCTGCTCTTCTTATGAATTAACGCTCACCTATTGATCTAAGGCAATGCATTTTAGATACAACGACTTTATGTACTGAGGAACACACCATCGTTGGTCATTTATCTACGTGATCCTCCTTTCTCCTCTCTATCGACATGTGATTACACATTCAATACATTTTATTTCCTTTTGTTTTTTTTGGTGTTGGTGGTGGTGTTGCCGTTGTTCCTGTGTTGATGATGATAAATAATGAGCAATATTTAGCAATTTACGTTTTCGCCCTGTCCGTCGGTATAAATATCCCGAGTATTTTTTTTACATCACTCTTTATTTCATGTACCATCTTGCTTAGAAGAGGGTAAAGGCGAGGGAGAAAGGAAAAATGATGAAACTGTTTGGTTTACACCTCCCCATTTATTATATTACTTGTGTTGTTCCTGGCAGTGTGTGCATTACTTTCCTTGATAACATGATTGTTCTTTTTTTGGAGGAGGTATAAAGTAATGCGTTTTAAAAGTGGAGTGTATGCTTATTCACTTCTCACTTTTGAATCGCCGAGCAACATGAGCAGCAGAAGCAAATAAGTAAAGCGCTGAGGAAAAAAGCGGTAAATGAACTTTTTGACGGGTTTTTATGGACAGAAAGGGGAAATGAATCGGAAACAAAAAGCAATAAGGATCCACCCTTTTGTTTGTTTCCATGATTAAGTGAATGGTTCAAGTACAGCGAAATAAGAAGCAACAACAACAACCACACCGCTCATTCGACCCGGTGCACATAATATGTATTCAATGCTGTAGTCATTGTATTCCTTTCCCCCTTAAAATACAGTTCAACAGGCAATATTTTGCCATGAATTAAACTAAATGCTGGGTATTACTGTTGCTAGTTCAAACATTTACAATGCTCCTCGATCGAGTTTGTTTTAAAAATGAAACAAAACACGGGAAAATGCACGTTTAAAAGAAGATAAAAACAATAGATTTCCGTTGTTCTTGTTCTCGCTCGCTTGTATAGCTCCTCGATCGAGTTTGTTTTAAAAATGAAACAAAACACGGGAAAATGCACGTTTAAAAGAAGATAAAAACAATAGATTTCCGTTGTTCTTGTTCTCGCTCGGTTGTATTGTAAATTGTAACCGAACATCTGGATGGTCCTCTAAAACACAATATATTTTTATTTGACGTTTACATTTTTTTACGATTTTCCCCTCAAACGGTACCCTCTATTTTTAGCAGCCCAGTTTGGAAAAATAATCAGAGCACCGCCATCATCATAAAAAATGATAGCTAATCAATTCAACGGTAGTAAAAATTTATTTTCAAGGGTTACTAGTTTTACTTTCCTCTTCACCCTCTCCTCTCAGCAACTCTTCGTGTTAGTTGTGATTATCATGATGAGGTCTATGAGAAAAGGTGAGAAAATGCCTTGTTTAACTTTATTGCTACAAAACAGGGCATGTTATCAGGATGATCGTGGTGAAGATGATGATGATGATGATGACGATAATCATGACACTGATCCGTCATGTTGGAAGACATGTAGAAGAGCAGAAAAAGAGAAGAGACGAAAGGACCTACAATTACAACTAACACGTAAAGGCGAGAAGATAGCGAGCTCGAAAAGATACCGACGGTTGATACCAACACCACCAAAAAAGCACCCAGTGCACC
This sequence comes from Callyntrura guangdongensis, assembly GCA_027744295.1. NCBI lineage: Eukaryota > Metazoa > Arthropoda > Collembola > Entomobryomorpha > Paronellidae > Callyntrura > Callyntrura guangdongensis. Next base: position 6,660 of record JAHZNB010004386.1, read on the forward strand.
TTTTTTATTTCTTTTCGGAGTTTGTTCGTAATTCTGGATAATAGACGTATATCCGAAGAGATATTCCGTATTCCGTAAAGCTTATAAATATATATTTTTATTCTATAAAAACAACAGAAGCCCTGCAATGGTTACACAAAGGTTTTTCTTCCATCTTATTATTAAATCCACTTACTTTACTGTCAGAATTATTATTAACAGTAAACGCAGCACCACCACCATCACCATCTACAAAATGCACCAAAACAACAACAGACGAAGAAAATGATGTGAGCCGTCACATACCGGGGGTAAATATCTCTCTACAAAAAATTAAAGAGGATCCATAAAAACGGTTTTAAAAACTACAAATAGAGATGACCTTCCGTCCGGCGGCACTAAAAAAATCCTGTTTCGTCTTCTAGCTCTTTCTCGTTTCTCTAAAAAAAGAAGGATTATTAAACTCGACAAAAACGCTCGCTTTTACGCATGCATTTCATATTTCATGATAATGATGACTATGATGAGCATGTGTGTGTATTGTACTTGTCGTGTTGTTTTGTGGGAGAGAGAGAGAGAGACGAGGTGATATGATATGTTGTCTTGTCTGCCTGCCTCTGTGCCTGCGCGTTTATATCTTCGTTATATAAGTCATGTTTTTGTAATATACGAGCTACACTGGTTTTTCTCTCACAAAATCTTATATGCTACTACTACTAACTACTAGACTGAGTTAATAATAACAATATGACGAAGGGGGCGAAAAAAAACTAATTTTGAAGGTGCGATAAAACTAGTATTTACTCACCTTGACGTATCAAAATAAATATCAGTTTTGGTGTGCCCTCTCCACCATCATCATCAACATCACGTCTCTTAAAAAATAATGCACTGTTCATCAGCTTGTTCACCGTTGTCGGCAAACTCTTTTTCATTGCTGGCAACAAAATAACAGAGCTTCTTACTTACTTGCTTTTAAAGTGTACCTAGGTACACCTACGTGTTATTATTACAAAATTATTGTTGCTTTTTTTTATGTAATCCGCATAAATACCTACGGAGAAGTGTTTATGTCTCGTGTGAAATGGGAAGATGTAGTATAGTGGTCGTTGTACTTGTGTGTGTGTGTTTAGAAATTTGCCGTCTGATTACATGCTTCGTTGTTGGCTTGTTGGTATTTATATCCACGCCTGGGTGCAAAAATTTTCCGGATAATTATTATGCATTTGGTGGATATTATATACAAACGAGCATCGAGCAGAGCATGATATTTTGATTCATGAGCGCTACTGTTTTACTTCCAAGTTTATTATTTTAAATTAAAAAACTACTTTGAATAATCTAAACTATGAAACGGAGACGTAAAATTGTTAAAATTTACAACGTCTCTTGTCTTCATGTAAAGCTGACGGTGTCTTACCTATCACCAATTTTCCATTAAAATAGGCATTTCCCAACATTACCAATTGTATAACTTGTACAAAGGCATTATTAACTTTGGAGAAACGAGATGAAATAAAAATTTGTTTGATTCTTGGAGTTTACTACATAAGATAGAGTGAAATGGTATGGTAAATAATATTCATACGATGGACGTTATGTATGGGTACTGTGTACCGCGGAATGTGTTCCTACATATTATTCCGCATTGTTGATTGTTGATATTAACACGTTCCTCAATTCAAAGGCAAAACACATCTACACTCCTGCAGTAACTGACCACATTTTTAACAGCTCTGTTCAACAAACAATCATGAAACCCTTTTAAGAAGCCGGCCTCTTTTCTGTTTTTGGAAATGGCATTGCTAGTTAGCGACGATGATACTCCTATATACTACTCATATAATAGCAGTAGCAGCTTTAGTTGTATAGCAATTTAGTCGGTCACCTCTCAGCTACTATTACTTTTTACTACACATTTGAAGAGCATCTTGTTACACTCTTTGTTTGAAGACTCCATCCTACCAAGCGAGAAAGGTGAGTGGGGGCGCAGCGTAATGACGGAGGCGGATATTCATAAAAAGGTCTCTATCTTAAAACGTCAATTTTTACTTCTCCATCCTATGCCTGTATCAACAAAATTCTTGCATTCGCCAAAGACATTAGGTGTTTGCTGTTCGCGTTAGCCAGTCTGGAAACGATGCAGATGAATGCAGGGTTGTGTGCACGCATCACCAGGTTTTGAACCGTTATGATAATAACGGCTGATCCATAAAGCATTTTCATTGACATAATATAACTTCAAATAGCGCTCAAAAATATTTTTCCGTCATACTACATTTAGTGATGGTCACCGCACTACATAGCATTAAGTAAAGTGAATATAAACATAACAACAGTGTGAAAAATTGTTCACAAAGGGGTGATACTAAATAAACCAGAAAAATACGTGTGATTTGATGAGTCTGTAATAAATATAGCTCTTGTACACGAGGTGAATCATTCATTCATGTAAAACCACCATAAAAATGTTTATTCCCATCATCCCAAAATAATCTGAGCCGTGTGGTGTGTGTACTTTACTTATATTCCGTAACAAATTCAAAGGTACACAACAATCAGAGTAGGACAACTCACAGACAATCGGAAGATGTATATTTACAGTGAAGCTTGCAGACACCCGGTTGGGCAGGTACAAAAAGACATAAAAGTACATGGATAGTAGGTACATGAAAATGTGTGTCTCTCTCACACAGGTAAATTTTGTTTGGACAAGATATTTGTTACGGTGTCTTCTTTCATTTTTGTTCATTATTGTTAGTACCACCAGTACTGCTGCCGCCTTGATTATTCTACTTTTTTTCCTGTAAAAAGATCGTCATCAAATTTAAATGTAAATGGATCAGTTTGACGTGAAATGAAACGAAAAAAAATAAACCAAAGAGATGAAAGACTAGTTCGTTAGTGACAATGGGCTTGACACAACGTATAAATATTGTGAGTTGACACACCGTCTCTGAATAAAAAACGAAATATAACATTTACACAATAGTACTCTACATAAATATATTATACAGATCGTTACATTTTCCCGATTTTTTCGTTAGCCGAACCCCGTATATATATATGTGTGTGTGTTTGTGTAAAGCAGCTCACACTATAAATCTACTGCGTTATAACAAGTTCAAAATAGATGCATGCCATTATCATGTGCATCAGGTCAAAAAGGAACAAATGACGACAACAGCCATTTTCTCGCTTTGCAATAATTATTATCATTTTTGTTCAACCCTTTTCACCCAGCTGTTGCTGCTACTACCATCATCGCCACCTCTTCTTCTCGCATCCCCCATAATTTCAATTCAAGCTGACTTCAAAACGAACTCGTTCTTCTTCTGAACATAAATTCTACATCTCTACCTACACACATGCGTTCGCATGCATGAATGTGTTTGTAAGGGAATGACTATTTTGTTTGGATTCGGATCGGATTCTTCATAAAAGCACATGTCATGACACCAAAAAATCAAACTCGTAACACAGAAGAAGACACATTACTCTACACAAAAACCACAAAAAGGGTTAATTTTTTCTGAACAGAAAACATCTCTCCCGAGAATAAACACGATTAGGAAGAAAAAAGAACAGAAGAGAAGTGGAGAAGATGGGCGTGAAAAAGGCTGAAGAAATATGATCAAAATGGACAGTGCGGTTGTTTTACGATGGTCAAACGCATTTATGTATACATATTACGCTTGCTGGAGCACCAATTCAATAAGCTATAGTATGCTCTCAGCCACAGATCCGGATGTTCCTATTATTATAGCAATGATGATCATGACGATGATCATGAATACACAGGGAAACAAATTAAACAATATGGATAAAAAATATGTATCAGTACTGGACTTGATGGTACGTTGGCTATATGGATGTTGCAACATAAAAGACCATCTAAATCACCTTTGCTAAGCTTCACAACGATTTTTCATTGTTTGAAACCGTACATTGTGGCTTGTTTGTGCCGTTGTTGGTGTAGTGTGAAGATTGTAATGTAATAAAGTGGCTTGAACAAATTGGTCGGCTGCTCCTGATAATACTACCAGTCTCTTTTACTTACACACACTCGTACATAACAACACTTTCTTGACGGCGAGGACGACGATGATGAGGAGGGTGATGCTGGAAAAAAGAGCGAAACGAGAAAAGGTGAGAAGAGAGAAGTTGTTCTTGTTGAGAACGAGCTACAATGCAGAGATACTGGGAGATTTCAGC
>JAHZNB010004387.1:0-11248 GCA_027744295.1 Callyntrura guangdongensis
TAACAACAATAATTATTATCCGCTGCCGACGAAATACAAAGCTTCTAAAATGTGAAGTACTTACGAAAGGGTTTGTCAAATGCGCCAAAGTTATAATTAAATAATAACTTGTATAATCAATATAGCAGTATGTCCCTGGAGCCACTGGTTATACAAACAATCAAACAACACCGTCTTGATGAAATCGCATTAATCTGCATGTACACAACAAAATTCAAGCGTTTTCTTTCTTTGATATCAACAAAACTCTTCGCACAATTTATTGATCAAACGGTTTGTATCAAAACTAGGTAATGGAAAACAAAAAAGTCAAAACTGGACCTTTTTGGTACTTTTTGCTATACACAGCTTTAAACTACCTTTGCCGACTGCAAACTGCTTTGAGCTCTCCTGCTGGCGATGTGAAGGATAGGCTTCATGCTAGAAATTATACTTGTTGAGGTTCTTTGTATATGTCTCGGGTCCGGGCCGGTTGCATGCAATGTACATCTAAATAATTATCCGCCTGATAAGCAAATTGACGTTCTCAATAATCAAAATTCCCAAAATGATGTTTATCAACAAGTCTTCCTACCCTAGAACCTCTATTAAAAATACCAGACTAGACTGCTGAGAGCCAGTTTAGTGAATATTTTTATAGCGTCGGGACATGCATAATAGACACTTCGTAAATATCTAGAATTGTTTTGTTATTTATACTTGCTAAGGTACATTTAAATTTGTCGCCAACTGATGATAAGACTTTTCCCGCCGCCAACAAGACGGATAAAAACGAAAACACAAAGAAAAAATTTTATGGACTCCATTTAACCTATATATAGATGCTTACCTTAACTATTACTTCATATCTGCTTTTATTGATGACAAGTTGTTGACATGATATCGGCGATGATGATTACTATTGTATTGCATAATATCGATTTTATAACCTATTGTGTCGAATTTTTCAAATGGCATCAATAAATTAACGAGAAATAAAAGAGAACCAAGGTCAAGCTGAACTTGCAAATACGCAGTATTTAAAAGCAACCTAAATCGTACTACACAGCCAGCCACCTCAAAGCAAGTAAAAATGAATTATGACATTTTACTTCACTAATGACACGAAACTTAAATGACATATATGTAAATAAATTCACTTACCTTTTGTATTCCGGAAAAATCCAGGTCAAAATCCGTAAAATAATGAAGTGATGAATTAAAACAAATACGATTTCCTCGTGTACTAGTAGTGCTTGTTGCGTTAAAAGTTTTCTTGAGATTACGATTAGAGAGCGAAGCACAGACTAAAAAGAGGGAGAAAAAACCAAATCGAATCTGTCACCGCAAACGCAAAACATAAACACTAAAATTATAAAAATCATTGGCGAAGACTCTGACTCATGCCTAAATATAATAGGTTTCAGCATCATAAATTAACCGGAGCAATTTGCTAGCTACAATAAACAATAATAGCCTTTTGTATTGTTAATTTATTATCTTCGTCGCAGGCAGCCGCTATGCAATAATTTTTGTTACTCATTCGATGCGTCTCCGCAACGAAAAAATCTATTTTTGTTGCATTTCAGAACAAAGCGTTGATTGAAATTGCATTACATGCGTGTTGGTGTGTATTGTAATTTCAACCACTGCGCTGCTGCTGCTGCAAGCGTGTACAAACATTCAAAGCTACACCAAAAAGTCAGCATGCATGTTTGTTTGTTTTGTTTCTCCCTTTCAAATGATTGATACACCTACTGAAAATCCTAATTTGAATGAAATTTAAATTAAGAATAGCAGAATCTATGTTAAGCTCATTTTATTATTTTAAGATGTGTCCCGAATCTTTCAATTTCAATCCATAGAAAGCCGGAGATTGACCTAGAGGTATATTAGCTCTCCTCTGTTGTCCGTATAAGACGAACTTAAAGTAAAGAATTATTTTCAACAAGATTTTTAGTCCTGTTTTGGGCTGTATAAGAGTAAAAAGCTCAGTCAAAATTTAAAACAAGAAAAAACTTTTAATGTTTCACATTTTTCTATCCATCGGGAAATTCCGCTTCCCAGATATAAATTTGAAAATTATATTAGTAGCGTATTACAGTGCCCACGTAAAAATCAAACGTATGTCAAACAGGAAAGAAGCTACAATTGAAAGGTCCGTTCTTCCTAATTCAAATTCGGGTTGTTGTATGTAAAACCCAATGATGATATATTTAGTCAACAGAACAGGGATCAATTACAAACGGGACCAGAAAAGGTTTTCCCTCTTCTCTAGCAGCGCGTGACAAGGATTGTATACTTGTCGTTGTCAGTGGTAGTATCTGTGTTTATTCTTGAAGTTGTAGAAGCTAAGGAATGATACATGAAACATTTAACGAAAATTAACAAATGCACCAGAATCTTTGGCTAATACTTTCTTCTGGTTTTGAAAGCTGAGTAATTGCCTGGCTGTCAAACTCCCAAAAAAACTTCACAAACAAATACTCGTCGAACAATTTTTATAGTTGTATGAATGCTGACTTTTGGGTAGCTTGTGGATGTCCGCAGCACATATGCAATTTCCAAAATATTTGCAACACAATTCATCCCATAAGAAATATGCCTATTAAAAAAATTATTCTACTCTCGTTGTTACTCTGTAAAATTTATTATATTTTATTATTACATACGTTTACGTTGTTTGTTGTCAAAAATGCTAAAATGCTACTCGGCCGAAACGGTTAAAATGACGTGTGGTAAAACACTTACTTCCGAAACCAAGACCAACTGTCGACTGGCTGGTGTTGTTCTTTGGGAAGGGAAGCAGAGGAAGGTTAGGCTAGAAAGATGGGGAATGGGGATGGGATTTTTTACATCAAGAAAAGAGCGAACGAACCGTGAATCTACATATATCATTACACTACATCTATACACTACTACCGCTAAAAAGTCTATGCCTATATCATGCTTGTTTGTGTAGCAGAAGTAGTGGTGCTGCTGCTGCTGTTTCGTTTTCTTGTCAAATGTAGTAAGTGTACTTTTGAATAACCAACTTTTAATATGAGCGTGTAGGTGCAGTACGTAACACGAAACATTGGTACTAGGGGTTCAAAATTTAGAGAGGCATGGGGATGATTTTGGTGTACCTAGGATGTATCAAATCTATTCGTCAGTCTGGACCTATACTTCATGCCCGAAAAAAACGACATTTTCTTTGGGAAATAAGGAACAAAGATTTAACGTGACTGTGTGTTGGAAGTGAGACTAGGAAAAAAACGTTCTTCGTCCCCCTATTTCATTATGTAGTCACAGCATATATGACTATTATATAATTTTCCACCATCGTGTCCGGCCGTTCGCACGATAACTCTAGAAAAGAACAGAATTTTGAAATTTTTGGTTTGGACCTTTTTCTAATCCACTGATAGTAATAAGGGTTATATGTTATTAATAAGCTCTTTGGTTATAACATATGTCAGCATGACATCTCGGTGACACTCCCTTGTGGTAGAAACAAGAGACCCCCTTTTATTTCTTTGACTTGTAACATGACAACTATGGCTAAAATTTGGTACACACATACATTATATGTACTTGTATAAGTATACCAAAATTGAGTTATATTGGTTAACAAATGTGGCCTCCAGGCGGAGTCAAATGTCAATTCATCATCATCACCAGTAAGCTTTAAGTATTAAGCATTAAGCTCTAAACATTAAGCTGAATGTCTGGTCCTATTTTATAGTTTACCGGAGTTTATGGCCACGGATGTGGCAAATGGAAATTCCATCAAAAAATTATGCACAAAACAATGTGGCAGATGGAAATTTTACCTTTGACCCTGCGGTCAAGTAACTAAACGGGCCATAAAAATTTGGGCATGAAAGCCCATTTGGTTTAACATCCCCGTCTATAATTTCCACGCCCGGATGTGACTATTTTACAGTTTACCAGACTTATTTCCTTCTGTTTACTGGTAGCCAATGCGTTCAACACGGGGTACGTATAGGTCCTTTTGTTCTTTATGAATGTTTTGAACTTGAAGGCTAAACCATGGATGAGATGAAGTAAAGGCCTTTTTATAAACCGAGGTAGCTGCTTTGTATTTTGTAGCTGTTGCAATTGCAATAAGTAATGTTATAAATATCATATACCCGTATATATTCATATTACTGAACAATGTAATGCCGGTGCCGTGTTTGAAGCGAAGTTAACTGATACATGACTAACCCCTCTTGTCTCTACACCTTATGTACATAAAATGCGTAAGTATTATTGAATATGTCGTGGAAGCAGATGTACATCTTCAGCATGATATTATGTGAAATGTGAACGTGAGCAGAGCAAAGGCAAACAAATGGTAAAGGACTATCATCAGCCATAAACGCTATTGAAATCAACTTTACTTTGGTAGCACAGAGACCACAATGAGGAATGATACAAGGAATAATTTTAACGATGCCTTGTTTTCCTGGCATACGAACGTCAATCGACTTATACTAAAATGAATACGCGGGGCAGGTAGTGTATATTAAAATTGGCTTTGGACATTAGTTGACAGAATAGACGCAATAGACAGAAATATCAAATATCCCCACCAATTTTCTAAAGCTCCGTCCTCACACCCTAGCATATATCTTGGAGCATTCCGGTAGGATCCCAATCGCCCATGTCAATGAAATTCCAGAATAAAAAAGGAAACCCAGAACATGGCTTAATAAAAATATTAATTAGAGGTAAAATAGGTTGATAAAAATGTTCGCTGATTCACATTTGCGACTTATAAATATACAATGACAGTGATATACATTGAGCCGCCTTGTCGTTCTTGCATTTTTGTTATTCAAATACGATGTTTCCTTTTCAATACCACATTTAAAGGTTAAACGAATAGCCTAAGGCTTTTTATTAAATGTAGATGTGCAAACTGTAAACTTAACATTTTAAAAATTAAACATGTATCTGCAATTTATATTATAAACAATGAATCCTATTTTTAATTATTCTTTAATCTAGCTAGTTTTTAACAAACGTAAGATAGGTTCAACTTTTGTGGCGACCTGCCCCATACATTTTAAACGGGAGCTTAAGAAATAGCACTCCTTTTACCTCTTTAAGGTACATTTGTACTTTATAATCCTCTATTCATATGACAATACAGGTTGACTGAACCGCATGAGCATAAGTTTCCTCCCGAATCCCGAATAAAACGATCATGGTAAAAAGTTAGTAAAGTATGAAGCAAAATAGGTCTAGGTGCCATAATTGCAATTGAACGATTTTTTTTTGTTTAAACTCCGGAGTTTGAGAAGCTAAAGTTTTTTTCCAAATAGTTTGTAGCAAGATTGTACTGCGTTTGAAGTTCAGTAAAATGAGATACTTACACTTCAGCTCTTATATGGCCAATTCCTAGGAAGAAAGCTTATAAGTTTCAATCACCTTGGGGTAACCTGATAAAGTAATGGTTCGTCTGAACAAAAACGAAACAATATGCAAACATTTTGAATTTCTTGTACAACTACCGTCGCTAAATCCACAAACGAAGAAGTTTTAGTAATAATACAATCGACTTACATCATTCGTTATAATTCCCGGATTTCCAGTCTAGTAGTATCTTCTTATGTCTATTATACCTACTGAAATATAGAGTTTTTAAATGTTTGAAGACTAAACCTCCGTCTTCTGTTTGTGTCCGATAATACAAAATCGATAAAGCACGGCTATTTCAAATTACTATTATGCCGATCAGTTTGGTCATTCATTGGATAGAAAGAACGTTATACTCCTCTAATCGTAAGAAGAACTCCACCAAGATTACTACTTAGGTTTTCCGGTTTCATTCTGTGACTTTGACTGATGTGAGTCAGCCAGCTCTGATGACAGGAGAAGCTCAGGAGAAAGCATAGTGAGTCATCAATGCAAACGTACATAACCGTATTCTCCCATTGCCACCTTCTATCTTATTTTAATTTTGCGAACAAACATTCTACTCCTGTTGCCTCTAGCTAGCTAAGTTTCGGATAGTTCTACTGACAGATAAGTACAATGCAATCCAGAGTGCAGGGCAAGTTCAAGTTGCATACAGCAGGTTGAAATGAAAACCAAATATGTTCAAATGCAAAATTCATATCTACACAGATAAAGAGAAAGTATATGCATGCATACGCACCATACATCCTTGAAAACCAGGCAAATTCGACATAGACGACAGATATACTCTTCGGAGATTGTAATAAATAATTAATCTTTTACGTAACGAATGACTCATTGAAAGATTTTTTGTTTGCATACATAAATGTATCATGAATAGACTGGCTTAATCGCTGTAAGAAACACCGATGAAAGTTATATGTATTGATACATGCTGATTGAGGTGATAAGCAAGTACATGATATTATGGCATGTCAGTTGACCTGGTATATAAAATTTGAGCTAATTTGGCTAAAGTATAATTTTTGACCCCACAAATGACCCCCCGGGGTCGACCAAATTTGCTGAAATTGCACCCCATAGATGCCATCATCCTAAGGCACCTATATGCCAAATTTGGGCCATTTTGAATAAAGTTTAATTTTTGAATCCCCCTGCCCCCGAATGACCTCCGGGGGTTAACCAAATTTGTTCAAATTATATCCCAGAGATGCCACTAGCCTAAGGTACCGGTGTACCAAATTTGAGTCAAATCGGCTGAAGCGTCTGGCCTGTAAAGTTATGACAAACGGACAGACAGACAGTCAAACACGCTAATCTCAATACTCCAATGAAATTCCATCGACAACAGCGTTATGACTTACTACTTACTCTACATTGCCTCTGAACTCAGCAAACTCCCGAGTCTTCCTTAAACTTATCGATTAAACTTAAATTTATCGCGTCTTAAACTTACTTAAACTCATCAAGTGGGGATATTACGCTCATACTAAATACACCTGTAAATTTTGTACTAAAATATAAATACCTAACGAGCAGCGAATGTAATCTTATATCAATTATGATGAATTTTGGTATGCAACCACGTTTATTTTTCATGTAGTATTTTCCATTCATCCAGTAAGCTGAATATGTCGTTTCTTGTAATTTTATTTTGTATTCATAAAATAACACGTATTAGAAGATATAGTAAATATTTGACGGGAAGAGGAAATTTTTACAACCTTCCCTGCATGACGAAATTCTAAAATCTCTGTAGAGCAAAAAACGAAATTACAAATTTTCTGGCAAGCCACCTCCACCTGATCCCTGCAAAATGTTTAGTGCAGGTCTCTAGAAAATTGATGTAAAATCCCATCGGTGATGCGTTAGAATTCACGTCCATATTTAATTTGCCATTACACAAAATATTTTGGAATTTCGATACATCGGGGTTTTGATTTAGTCCAAAGGGGAAGCTTCTCGTCTTGTCTTGACAAAACTACTTTAACTATTCTGTTTGTACTGCTGTTAAAACAATGCAAAATACATATTAAGGTATCTTCAATGGTTTCAGCAGTGAGGCTAGTGTCCAGAGTCCAGATAATGAGTTGAATGTACTTATTATCAATGTTCAATGTAGACCGAAAATACAATTTAAAACAACGTATTTCTAAAATAACCATGTGATAACAATGAAATTATACACGAGTGTCAAGTGATTGTTGTACATTATTACACCCGAAATTCAACATTACAGCTAACAATTTATTTTATTCATTGTGGGTGGGTAGACCAAATGTTCCACAAAGATGTTGTATTACTATATACTAACAATACTCCCTTCACATAACAGAATATTGGGTTGCATTCGTACACGAGATAAACAGAGTTATACTTTACTAGACAATGTAACTCACAAAGTTTAATAGGTCGCGTAAAACGTCTTTTATTTATTAGATCTTCTAAATTATTTTACAGTCAATACAATTAACTGATTAATATTCAATTTAACTGAAGGTCCATCCTAACCCACGCCCGTACCACTAACGGCTGGTTCCAAGATTAAAACCCTTAAACCTAGTTTAAGTTTTTGAATTTTTACTTTCTCTCTTTTATATCTTGTAATTGTACTTTCAAGTCCTTCAATTCGAAATCAGGAACGTATCTGACTTCTGTATGTTCTGGTAAATGCGGGTGAACACGAAGCGTTATCCCAGCTGGTATGGATGCTTCCACAACGTTAACTAAGACCGGTAGTAGTGTGGCAGGAACATCTACAATCTAAAAAATAAAATAATTAAGTAAAGGAGATAGATAAGAATATATACATAATTTATTGAGTCATACGAGTAGTGACAGTGTGACTTGCCTGTACATTTCGTTCGTACAAGTTTAATAGGTAGTCCGTCTCAACCACAGTACTTTCAGGCTTCAATTGAGTTACGCGGAAATTTTTAGCGGGTGTAGCCCAACTAAAAGAGACATTAGTTATTTATAATATCAATTGCAATTCACACCGTTTATTCACAAGACTGACTGTTTGTCACATACCTGTCTTCCACATCTATTCCAATCCTTTCAGCTGTGTTATGTACATATTTGGCAAATTTCTCCAGAATAGCGAAGTCGTACCCTTTCATTTGGATATTAAGAATGTCATACAACGGAACCTCAGAGCCAGGGGGCTGTAACATTGAAATAGAAATAATACACAAATTAGGTCTACCTGTTCTACTGGAACTTATACAATATTTAATACAATAATTATAACAGGAACAGACACACAGTCCCATATAAAACTTACCTCACTTAGTCTATTGGTGAAAACCAGAGATGATGTGGATAAATGTTTATTATTGCGTTGAGAAGTTAAGGCTGAAGACCGGGTTAATAACCTACCAATTATACTTATTCTGGATATCATTCTGTAAGACTTCCTCAGGTTAAAAAGTTAAGATGGAAATTAAATTCAAGTTGTCGTTATGAATTTTGGAACTCCTAATGAGCACACAAACTCGCAACTCTCTCACAATAAAAGTGGATAAAAACTTTCGGGAAACTAAAGACAAAAGGAAGCAATCAAAGATGAAAGTTGGATTCTTTGGAATCAGGACAGTAAGTCTGGTTTTTTGAATAGCAAAGTGATTAGCGACTTAATGTTGTTCACTTTACTTTACTCTACCATCATCATCAACCATGTTATGTTCACTCACTACAACAAAAACCGCAAAAACAGAAGAAATGCCGCATAGCAAATACATACACACATGTAATTGACAACAAAACAAACCCATGTGTGATCTAACAAGGTATAGATTCTTGGTGTCAGTTCATTTTGATTTGGGGAATTATGCACAACAAGACAGGCCCTACCAAGGTTTACAATTATAATAAGTAATTATAAGTTAGTTTATACCCACACACTTTATTAGCTACTTAAAAATATTTAGTAGTTCATGAGCATGAGATCGTCTTGTTGTCTGTCTGTGTGCGTGTCTGTCAGCACGATAGCTTTTATTGAACTCAAACAAATTTTGAAGTTCGTTTTCGGCAATCGATAGGTATGGTCAATATTATGCATTTATTTTAAGTTGGGTTTTTTGGTCCAGAATCGTGGAAAATAATTAAAAAAAAATCCTTGATAAATAACTGAGGTCCTAGCAACGTTTTGCTTTTTTAAAGTCTGCATCGGAATGACAGAGAATGGCTTTGCCTAGAGGAAGATTTTCCATGGAGTTTTTGTTAGTTTTTTATTATTATTTAACCTTCTTTTACATGTAATTACCATGTTACATGTATTTTTTTTATACAAGAAATTTCTTATTTCCGATACACCCTTTATTTTCCACGATTCTGGACCAAAAAACGCAACTTAAAATAAATGCATAATAGCTCTTATGAGTTCGAAGTTTAGGGTCAACCTCCTCTGAAGGTACAGCAGGGGTTACATTTTTTTCAATTGTGTCTGTGTATCCAACCCCTATGACGTCAGCATTTATCAATGAATGGACGTTTGTCAATATGTGATCGCATACTACTACTACGCATACTATGATCACTTACTACAGTCAGTCTGAGAAAGTTGGATAAATTTATCCAGGAGGGATAAATTTATCCCTGCCTGTGTTGTTAGGATAAATATATCCACGGTGGATAAATTTAACCAGGAGGGATAAATATCAGACTGACAGTCTTTGGAGAAACTTTGGAAATATAAAAATCAAAAATAAAAACCGACATTTACATAGTGTGATCGATGTTTACATTATGAATTTTGAAAATATATTGTTTCGGGGGGAATATGGCTTGGGGGGAACAAGGCCTGGGTGAACATGGCCTGGGAGAACAAGGCCTGGGCGGAACTGTACTCTTGGGGGGAACCGGCCTAGACCTATGAACCGTACATATGAAGTAACTGTATACTGAGTTTGAGCTCAATTGGACATATTTGACCTTTGATGACTTCCAGAGGTCACAGGGGTCATCTAATTCAAAAAACTAATGAATATAGTAGTTTAGGTACATAAGAGGTACCTGCATACCGAGTTTGAGCTCATTTGGACATATTTAAACATTTGACCTTTGGTGACCTCCAGAGGTTACAGGGATCATGCCATCCGAATAATAAATCCAACTCCAATCACTCAGGAATGTTATTTACTGTTATTGTTAGTTGAATTATTGTTGTGAAATCCGTCCATTTTGGACTTGAAATTTATTTACATGGACTTACATGCAAGCATACCAAGGGTCGACCAAAATGACATCGAATCAAAAAGATCTATTCGTCGAGATCGGTCCAAAGATCACAAAACATGGGTGACCCCATATAGAGCAAGAATCATCACACTAAGCCAAGAATAATTTTACTCATCGAGATTTAAAAAATTGATTGGAAATTAGGAAATCCCATTTTACATGCGTGCACGTATTTTACGTTTTAACCCCTTCCCCAAAGGGTGAGAGTTTTTGGAAGTCGAATTTTTAACTCGTTACGATAAGAGGAAGTCGTTCGTCTTGCTGGAATACACCATCATCATCATCGGCTCGATGTTGACCATGTGGATCATATTTGAACATGATGCCCCACCTAGCGGTGAAAATAAGGTGCTAGTATAACCGTGCTACTTTTCTATGTTCACATTTTATCCAGCCCTTACACTTGCTGGCCCTTTTGTGTGTGGCGTGCGAAGCAAGTGGAGAGTATAGTTGAGTCAGTTGAGTTGGAGAGGAGAACAAAGTTCATTTTGTTCATAGTGGGTTTTTATTAGTTGTACTAGAAGCCCGCTGTGCACGCAGAAAAAGCGTGCATACTCTAGACATATCCAATCGTCATTCCCTCCAAAATTCCCTCTAAAGTTAACTCCAAAATTCG
>JAHZNB010004388.1:0-20396 GCA_027744295.1 Callyntrura guangdongensis
ACAGACAGACAGACAAATACACTAAAGTCATAACTCCAATGAATCTAGATTCATCGGCGTAATAATCGGTACTATATGTTTCCCACGACTCGGCTTAGGCTTCATTCGTTTACCTACAGCCGCGTGAGTTCATCTGTCGACCGCATCAATCAGACAGAATGTAAGAGAACGCAAATAGATGGAGAGGGGAACTCAGACTACAATTTCCCTTGGTGAAAATGTAATAAGGCGAAAATAAAGCAGGAAACGGCATCTTCCTTCCTTTGCCTTTCTATTCTAATAAAATTACAGTGGAGGGCAGGGGAATGAGACTCAGACACTTGAGTTGGGTAGCACGGTAATTAAAAAATCTGCAATGAAGACACATAAGGGCCTTTGGCTGTACGCAACTGCAGTGCAGTTTGCCGTAAATAGTAACGGTGAGTAGGAGGCGGGTCCGGGTGTGGTGCACAAGAAATTATAAAACATACGCATACGTTTCTGTATATAGTAAAATGACGGTGCGTGATGGTGGGAAGCTGGAATACTGAAATACAGACAAGCCTAAAATTTGAAGCATTAAAAATGTCTAGAATTCTAGCTATTGCCTTCCTGATCGTCAAAATATTGGCATCAGAGTTGGAGTCGGAGCAGAGTAATAACTTGGAATTGAGTGGAATTGAGTATGTATTGTATTTCATTGAAATATGATCTACCGACGAAGACGAGCCTTGTTGCTCTGCGTCTCCTGCAGTTCTATCATACATTTTACGTATTTGTTTACCACCGTAGTATAATAATATTATGGGTTATTCAACTGCAGTGCAAAGGCACAAGGATTGAGTTGAGTTTGCTAACAGAGACTTTTTGGCTGCTGCTGCTGCTGCTGGTGATGTCGTTTGCTAATTACGACGTCAACGTCACTGCCAATTGTAATGATTTTTATAAAATCATATCTGTCTACTGAAATTAAAAGGCATATATGTATGAACCCGACCTGATGATAAAGATGCATTTATGTTTATATATATAACATGATGGGCCTATCTCAACAACAATGGACATATGTACTATTATGCCAATTTGTGTCCAAAATTACTTCTTGAATTTAATTATTACCTAACTCCTCTTTTCTAGTTCACTTACCTACTTACCTCTACTTATTTTTTAGAGAGTGTGTATTGCGTGTATGTAAAATGCAATGCAAAACATAAATGTTTTTAAATTTGCTGTAGTGAAAATTCATTAGAGACGAATAATGAATGCATATAGGCAACGGCAATGATAATTAATTATAACAAAATAAGTTCTTTGTTCTCTTTGGAACTTTTATTACTTGAATGCATTACTTACAACATTTTAGAGTTCAAAAACTCGTGATCACTGAATCTATGTAGGTATTATATACAATAATACAATTACAATGCAAGCATGTGAGCGATGAAAGGATTACATTGCTGGATGCATTCACCTAAAAATTGAGCAAACAGGAACTATTTTGCTCAGGTACATACGGGTCATTCTTTATCGAATTCCGGATTAAGTTTGTTGCTTAAATGCTATTTACTGCGAAATGATCCATATTCAATATTAAATATTGGGGCAGAATAAAACAAACACTTTCTCGTAGTGGAAAATTAAGTAAGCTGTCATTGTCACTGTAATTGTATAATGGAAAGTACTCTAATTGTGCTATTTTCACATTATGTTTTGTTTTCGGAAACTGGCAGTCCATCAACGTCGCTTGAAGCTTCGCGATTGTCAGTATGGAGAAACTCCTCCAAATAAAACCAAAAAGCATGGTAAGTGGTAACTATTTTCAGTTGTCACTTGGTTATTGTACTTTGTGTACACTTTATTGTATTATTTATAATCTTGTCACGTCTTAGTATTATTACATCGGTTTTTGTTGTTGGTATAATAATAGTAATAATAATGATAATATTATTACGTATGACATAAGTTTCAAATGCCAAGCTGATTACTGTTATAATATTACTATTATTCCACTTGGCTTCAATTTAATATTATGCTGGTGATTGTATTTTTAAGTGATGTCTCTGTGTGGGAAGGTCTCATCATTTTAAAAGTATTCCCCTAATATCGACATTTGACAAAAAACAACATGCTTGCATATCTCTGTCCATTAATTAGCAGCGATATTTTTCCTTCATCGTTACCTGCAATTCCGGACTTGCCGTTCTCGTATTTTCTTATTATTATCATCAACATTATTACCTTTACCATTACATTTATCATACACAACTACAACCTGACGCAAGTTGTTCAATTCACAAAAAACTTTGATCTGATCACATTATCTGTAATTGAAACAAGCGTTCGTTTGTTTCTGCACTTGTGTGACTTGTATTTTAGATAAATTGTCGTCATCAGATCTGCAGCCTTTTTTTCGTCGCTGGTTAAAAACCTGTATTTTTAGAAGCATAGTACAATTATTTTGTTATACAAACATCTTTTATTATCAATTACATCCTCTTCATACGTTTTATATGAACTAGTCTATGCGGCCGTGTCATTTCAAATAAGTTCCTAACTTAACGAGTAACCATAATATTCATAGCACTTTTTACATTTTTATATTACACAGTATCAATTTACACAGTAGAGTAGTAATTACATACACACACCACCCTTTGACTTTTTATACAGGCACAAATAATTATTTACAAGTTAACTTAGAGAATAATAAACATATATACATTTTTTATACATAACATACTAGTAAAGATATATTATGCATACGACGTAACGTCATAATGAAATGGTAGGAAATTTGTCTAAAACATTGCAGTCTTAGAACTACGTCAACAACAAACTTTACAAATTGTTTTTGTAAACAGAAGAAGTTATAAAACAAACAAATAATAAGCCCTGCGCTGTAAGTTTACACAAAATCCTTACGGTAATTATAATATTTCTACCTGATAAGCAACGTCATATGTAACAAAAAGGAACACTGATAAGGTTGTTGAATATACACCTATAAAATAACAAATGCAATACAAACAAGTATCATGTGATGACAGTAATAGATAATCAGTAAAATGTATGCATAGAGCTGACAGTGGGTGTGTGAACTGAGTGAACCGAACTTGAACCAGTAAATTACTCACAGATATTCAAATTTTTCATGTCATTATGACGAGGCACAAATCAAGAAATTTATATGTGACTGTAATGTGATGAGATCACATTATGTGAATTATAAGAGCTAGTTGTGGTATTAATTACATATACATATTTCAACCGGGTACTTTATGCACCATGCACAAAGATCAGTTACGGGATGCACCATTCTTACGTAAATATTTCTGAAAATGCACTTCACTTGGCAAGGCCAGACGGAAGTGAAAAGAAACTCCCGATTCTAAAGCCGAAGTTACGAATTTATATATCTGCATACTTTGCTTGAGATTTTCCCTCACACGCTATTATGCTTAACACTATATTTATTTGTTACGAAAAAATAGTTACACACGTGAGAGTTCTGTTATATGATCCACCTTTTCGCCTTTCTCGTGCCGTTCCCACATCTTCATGTATAGTCTTTCTAGATCTGCCGCGTAGTTCACAGCATCGAAAAGGGTACTATCCATTCTAGCTTTCCAAACTTTCGCGCGAATGGCCTTGAGGCTAAAGAAAGAAAGATAATAACGAAAATGAATACCTTTACTTAAACATTACAGCACATTAAATTATTGAGATATTTGGGAATTAGAAACTTACTACTCTTTATCCGTTCCTAATCTAACTGCTACGTCTTCGTATCCTTTTCGACTCTGAGCGATAAGGTCAACAACTCCTAAACAGCTTAGTTGGGAAGCAGCTACTCTGGATGCTAAAGTCTCGCATGGATATGTAATTACTGGAGTTCCAGCCCATAGTACGTCCATGGAGGTAGTATGGCCATTGCATAATGGTGTATCCAGACACACATCGGCCAGTTGACCACGACGAACGTGTTCTTCCTTAGCTGCAACATTGCTAAATATTATTCTACCAGGTGCCAGTCCCATTGAAGCGGCGGTATTCAAAATATTTACTTCACCTACGGCAGGGAAGCGTAGAAGCCACAAAATGCCATTGGGAACTCGTTTTAATATCTATTGTAAATACAAGCATAAAGTTAATGTAATATCCACTCCAATTTGAAAATAAGAAATAAGTTGCGGCACATGTCGGTTACCAGTACTTACATTAACCCACGTGATCAATGTGGGAGGATCGATTTTGTACAATTGATTAAAATTACAGTAAACAACAGAATCATCAGGAAGGCCATACTGTTGTCTAGTGGTAACAAGAATGCTTTGAGGAACTTCTTCCCCGGTAGCTGCTTTATTGTTAGTTTGTGGCGCAGCCAGTCCATTTTGAACAATGAGACCATTAACAGTGGTTTGCACTTGACCAGAACGAATCATTGTCTGCAATTTAAGTATAATTGGTTTTAACAAATGTTTTAAAAAGTATAACAGAAGTCACGATACGTAATAATGATAAATCTAAGATCTCCGTTTTCGTTACCTCAATTTGCGTTGTTGTAGGTAGCTCGGCTACTTTCAAAGAGACAGAGACAGGAGTAGAAATCACTTGGTCTGGCCCAACAGTTACTTGAACAATTTCCCTAATTTCTTTCACATCTGCATGTCTCATAACTGGTGTCAAGTCAGGAGCATTAATAACAGCAACATTATCTTGTAGAATTTTAGATGACTAGAATGAAAAAATAAAAACGGGTTATTGCACCTTCTTTCAACAATTCTATAAATGTTTTTGTACATTTGATAAAACCAACCTTATCTGTCAAAACTAAACGTTCCGTTAAATGAGGAAACATTTGTTTATGGTCCCCTATGAAATAAGTCCAGGGCATATACGCAAACTTCTCGCTATAATGATCTTCAAACTCTGTTGGTGAAGTTGTTTTATCTGTAATAATGTAGTCCATGTAGTGGGCTCCACTTGTTCCCGGGTATCCTAACCACATAACTTGAATTGGAGCTGGCTTCAACGCAAATATTTCATTCCTCGCGCCTTTGGTATAACCGTTCATGTTTACTAATATATGGATTCCATCACTCTGAATTCGATCAGCTGCTTTTCCATTGCATGGAATCTGTAACCATAGTATTAAATTCATTTACGTTTACACTTTATTTTATATCATGTTATTGCCATAAACACCGAATACATAATTCATAACAAACAATCATAATTTGATACGACTTACCGCTGACAAATCAATAAAATGCTCGGCTTTACGAGCAATGTTTGTTCTAAACGTGGTTCCATCATCGGGACTGAGAGCATAGCAGAACACTTCAACATATTCTCTACGGTGAAATCCTGGAACCGATTGCATCAAATGTGATGTTGGATGGTTACCAAAATCTGAAGACACATAGCCAATTCTCAGCCTTCCTTTCCCAAGTGACCGTGGGTACATGTATGGCTGCTTATGCAAAATAGTGATCTACACAATGAAAATTATTAGACGAGTTAATTTAACAGTTCAAAACGTATGTGACAATAACATAAACCAAATTACATTGCTTTAAACATCAATCATTCATGGGCAAATTACCTTTTCGGCACACATTGACGCGTGTTTAGCAGCAATCTGTTTCCTTTGTTCATGAGTTAAAGGATACAACATTGAATGGTGAGGATGTACGGACGGAAGCCTGTTCTTATCCAACTGATCAGCAACAATTCTCACCTGCAATTCATAACAGACCAAATTATTTTTAAATTTGCTGCTTTAAAGATGTGACGTATCAGTTTATGAATCTAAACAAGTATATCTAAAAACAATTATGCGTATAAAACATAACTAATTCTGAACTTAACTTACTTCATATTTAACATTTTCAAAAAGTAGTCACAGTTTATTCGTACCCTTGCTCATAGTAGACACATGCCAAGTTCCCATGTACCACAGCATTGTTAGGACTTAGACCTAAGGCCCGTAGATATGCAGCAACAGCCCTTAAGTTTGGCAAAAAAGTATCGTATATTTTAAAAATTCGTAAATGTGTTATTAATTATGAACTAATTAAATTCCTTTAAAGTTTATTACCTGTCAAATATTCTTGCTTCCTTTAATACGTTTCCAAGGTTAATGTAGGCATCTAAAAAGTTTGGGTCAAGAGTAACAGCCTTTTCAAAGTGATGAATTGCCAACCAAATTTCTCCAAGTGCATTGAACACACATCCAAGATTGCTCCAAGCTACCGCAAAATCCGGCCTGGTTTCAATTGCCTTCAGGTAGCACGCCTTTATTGTGTGAAGGAATTCAGGTAATACAGGGTAATGTTAGGATGTATCAATATAAGGAAAAAATGGGTAAACAAAATTAAAATGGGTATGTTACATGATTGAATCATAGAATGAGACAATCATCCGAACAAATGAGATAATGAAAATAGGTCGTTTTAAAAGTGAATGGGGGAAGGAGGAAATCAAAGAAAACACCATTAGCACAATAATATTCCTGACGACGCCTTCATGATGAAATAAAAAAACGCGCCTACTACTTGGAAAACACGACTACGCTTTTCGTGATTTGCTTTTGTAAAAATGCATAACAGTAGGTATACGCAGCAACATGTCCTGCTCGCAGAAGTACATAGTACATAATTATTTTATATGCTGTAGTAAATCGCACCCTAACTCGCGCAAGGTATAAAATATTTCCAGCAAGGAATCGCGCATTTTTGCTTTGCGAACTATGTCACAGCGCGCACCTATCATCGCGCAAGAAAATTTGGCGAACCCTAGAAAATAAAACCGCGCAAGTGATATTTTTTCATGTTCACCAGCCAGCTGTTTTTGCATGCTCTTCTGGTTTGAAATTTTCTTCTCCAAACTGATGAATCGCGCCAAAAAGTGCTTTGCTTTGCTACGCCGCGCGCATAAGGTCTGGCAATTTTGTTTTGCTTTGTTTGTAGCAGCCGCGCAAATAACAATAGGGGACAACTTAGTAAATTTGTTAATATGGAATTTCCTTTTCAAAATAAAAAAAATCTTAAAATTGTTGAAGGTAGAAGATTCCGTTGTTTACTTACAACACTTTTAACTGGGAGAGTGCTCACTGATGTCAGAACAAAAAATTTAATTCAAGGAATACTAGGACAAATTTTGTAGGTTGTGATGTTTTCAAGCAAATTGAAATTTTAATTTTTGTAAAAAAAGTTTGTATTTTCAAATATATCCAGTCCGGTCCCCCAGTGTGGATGACCACTTACAAACGACATCAGTAAAGCAGCTCCATGGTGGATCACTGAAGGTCATCAGTGACTGTGCTGGACTCCACGGGATGGTGACAGATTGTAGTTATAATAATAAAAACGCACATTATGAGTTTTCACACTGACAGTCTTTTGTTTGTGATGTGCACACCATTAGCAGTTCTGTCATTAAAAACTTTTAGCATGATGAAAACGAAGTGATTAGGAGAGTTGCAACAGGATTTCCAAATTGTGGAGTTGAAAGGTTGTAAGTACTCCCCCATCGTCAAGATTCTTGTCGTCCTATGCTTTCAAATCTTCTTGACCCACTTGCTTCATTCCTTCCAGCAGTGAGTTTTCCATTTATTCAGTCGCGTGCCGTAACCTTTCCCATTTCTCATTCAGTCCATTCCGTACTCGATTCTTGGGACATACTTTGTTATGTCACCTCGATGCTGTTAAAGATGACAAGCTAGTCAAATACGACGATAAAGTTGATTGCTCATCGTTTTCACTTTCTTTTTTCACAGGCCTAACCTAACTTCCTATGATCCCCTACAACTTACCCGAACAAGATCAAAAATGAAATCAATCATTAGTCTGTGTCAACAACGGTAAAAGAGTCACACTCCATTCACATCGATCTCATCAATCACACCATCACCCTAGAGAAACCTAACAAGCGCCCTGTGCCCTGTCTACAAACCCTATAAGGTCTCCTCTTTTAAAGGAAAAGATGACTGGCAATAAAGTAATTTTCTAATGTCATTTAAAACATTCAACATTTATAAGATACAGTGATCTTCATTGGTGTGCACATCTGTTACTAGTGATGGGCACACAGTTGATTACAATTGAGCTTTTAATTTATTTACCTGTCATCCTTTCCCCACTTCAAGGAGTTTACATAGAAGTATCTCCAAATGGGCATGCATGCACTCCTAACCTCTTGTAGCTGTGAAAGAGTATGTGGGTTGAGGTAGGGCGAACCCCATGCAGTTGCCTCTAGAAATAATCACATTTAATGTATAATCCATGTTATAATTGACATGAAACGGTTATTAATCCAAACTTTTACAAAGATAACATGTGATCCAATCAAGAGGCAACAGGCAATGGAGATTGTGTAAGTACATAATCAACTTATGTACAGCGCAAGCTAACTGGAAGCAGCATATAACGACAGCAAATACACGATAAAAAATCTCTGACGTTGAAACCAAAAAGGTTAATTTCACATTTTTTCAAACAAGACTATATATTAGATTACTACGTTAAAAGAAAATTCAGTCTGAAATAGAACACTTACATGATTTGAACGTCAGAAACTTAAATGCCTCATGTACCACAGGAAAAATGTACAAACTTTATATAGATTTTTTGGACGACTAATTTTGAATTTTTAACATATAGTCATTTGAAAACTACAACATTAAAACATAGTCCATGAGAAAGATATTAAAACATGTATGGATAAAGTAATAAGGTTTGAAAATTCCTGGTCTTTGTTACATGAAACGTTTAAGGTACAAAATACAAAAATAATGTTGTTATTTACAAAGATATAATATATAGAATGTCAAAGACTACTTTCACATTGCTGTTGCGACGTGCAGGCGTCCAAATTTGGTTGCTGAATCTCGCATCCAAGGTCCAGAAGTCGTCAAGGTACCACTTTCATGATTTGTAAGATGGGATGGGATGTACTAACAAGGCAACGTTCTAGCGCACACGCGTTTGACATGAAGTCGCAGATGTCCAACTGGGCGCGCAAATCGGATCCTTTTGGATGCGCCAGGCAGCAATATGATCGCGCGCAAAGTAGATTTGGTCAAATAATGACCAACCCAAACCCACATGCTATTTCTTCTAAGTTGAAAGAAACTGGCCATTTCTAGCAGATTTTTTTGCCAAGACTTAATGAAAACATAGTATCACGGAGTTTACACCTGTAACTCTGTCCTTGTTGAAACTAAATGAATGAAAGCTCACCGGAGGAAAGAGCAAGCATTAATGCCCATTAGGAATCAGCTAATCATCACACTAATTACTTTCATCTAGGAAAAAGCCGTAATAATAAATGAAAACTTTGAACATGAACTTGAGAATATGAATGTGAGGATTAGCCTGGTACTTCCATTTTAAATCTAATCTGAAACCTAATTTGCGATTAATAACCTAAGCTGTCTTGGAAAGTTTGTTTTTGCACGGTAGAGTATATCTAAGTGATCTGATTTGTCCACTAATTGGCTCTAAGGGTTCCATTACTCTCTACTACTTACGGTGTACAGGTTATTAATACACTCCCAGTGATGTAATCAATGTCAGTTACCTTGGCTTCATCCAATCTGCCGAGTGCCTTCAAAAGATTTCCTAAGTCACTCCTGACACAATATAGATCCTGTAATGATATACATAGTTACAGCTTGGAACGTTAAATTACCAAAAAATATTCGAATAAATACGAATCCTCCACATTATCTTAAACGTACAGGATTGTACTGAAGTGCAGTGATGTATGCATTAACTGCATGCTCCATCTCACCAGCTGCCACAAGGGCAGCCGCCAAGTTAATATACCCGTCTATAAAATCGGGTTTGAGACGAACAGCATGCCGATAATTCTCAAGTGCTTCTTGGAGCTGTCCTTTCTCCTTAAAGACATTCCCTAGATTTGAATATGCTTCGGCTAGGCACGGATTTTGTTTAATTGCCAAAGTGCTGAATGAAGCCGATCTGCAATAGAAATAATTTTACATCAGTGATATATCAATAATCAAATGCATATCATGATACCAAGTACGAAATACACGCCAACAATGACAGAGTACCACCTGGTTTCTTAAATAGTTATACTTTATACACATACACACGGCGTCTTTCAATAATGAGATAGCTTCGTGTAATATCCATCTAGTTTCAATAACGAGAAAGCCTTTTGGCCCCACACTGTCGTGAAGATTTTATAGACACTACTAAATACTCGGACGCTGTACGGAGTCGAAATAATGAAAACGCAGGATAATCGCTTACCCTCCCTTCATATAATTATTTGCTGATATAGTGGTGCTATTTCGGTCTTAATTTTCGTAAAGGCTTGTACAGAGTCTGAGTCTGTAGTATTTCGAATTTGAGTTAAATTTGAAGTTAAATTTGCATTTGTATTTTTGTTACTCTGAACGAAAAAATCAGAATTGATTTTCAATTAAGAATTAGAATTCGACTGTTGCTCTTTGTCATTTTGAGTTGAGATTTGTATTTTAATATTTGTGATTTGTGTAGTTCAGATTCTAAATTACTATCAGATTTTCTACAAATATGATTCACATTGAATTGAAATCAGAAATTTACTCTAAATAAATAGATGGGAATACAATTCTGATTCTAATTACAATTCGGATGAGAATCCTGACTCTAAAGTATGAAAATACAATTCAGAATCAAAATTTAAATCGAAATCATACGACTCTGTACAAGCCTTAAAATATGAAAATTCAAAATCCCACAATCACTTTTCAATTTCTGCTATTCTAATGTTGAATTAGATTTAGGTACGTCCAAAACTACCAACCACTAGTGCAGTAGTATAANAAAATATGAAAATTCAAAATCCCACAATCACTTTTCAATTTCTGCTATTCTAATGTTGAATTAGATTTAGGTACGTCCAAAACTACCAACCACTAGTGCAGTAGTATAAACATCTTGGTGTTTTGATTTGACTGCTCTAGCGGAAAATGCAGAGAAATCTATTTGTTATCAATTGCATCCAATTGTTCAATTGGTGAACTACGTTCATTTGAACGTTTAGTCAATGGAGCTGATTCGGACTACCATCGTAATATTATTACCATTTACAGAACAGAGTGACGTATAGATATTGCTCCTGAACTTGATCAGCGCAGCAGAAGCAATGTATACTTCCCTGTGTTCCATTACTATAGATATTCGTACATATTACTAGTACACATTACTTTACCAGTAACATATTCGTCTAATGCTATGTTATTTTCTGACTTCAGTGGCATCTTTCTTCTAGTATAAACTCAGTTTTGAGCAAATATGTTCCTCATCTTTAAAATGTTCTCGCCTTTTCTCAACATCCGAATTAGCATGTCATGTTCTATCATACCATTAGAAATTCATTCGGCATAACTACTACCGTATTCTCTCTTAATATCGCCTCTCTCTCTTTATGGCCCCCTTCTATTTATAACCCTCCCTGAAGGAGGCAAACATCAAATTTAGCCTCCCTTCCTATTATAGCTCGTATAAAGTTTACACCTCATGTAAAAGGTAACCAAGTGATGCAGATAGAAGGAATGTGAATGAAACTCGTATTTTAATTAAAAATGATATATTTCTCAGTAAAGTACATACACCAGTTTTAGCCGTTTATAGTTAGAATAAAACGGGTAAAGTAAAGCGATCTTTTACTGTGAAATAAAATTGTCATGATGACAGCTTTTCTTTTTCAATTTTAGCCCCCCTTCCAATTATAGCATCTCTCCATTTACGAGGTGACAATCACAAGTAATGACCGATCTTCGTTTAACCGTATCTCTTGTGAATGTAAATCACTGTGCGTCAAAAGCAGTCGTATTGATAGTGCATGTCTTGGGCTCTCAATGACATGCCACTCTTGGGTTAAAATGTATCTGGTGAAGAATACTAAGCTCCGACATCAAAATCTTGATTTTCGCGTTTTTCTTAATTTTGATCCGAGTGATCAGTCGTCATACGTCTGCATTTAATCGATTTTAGAAACAAAAATGGGCCAGATGGGTTCAATATGAGTCTGCCAATCTGGTTACACAATTCAACTAAAGTCATGTGTATAATTCATGTAATGACTGTTATAGTGTCACTGGGCGGAATTTCATGTATTAGAAAAATGCGGGGATAAAAGTTTTCATGGCCGAGTTTCGTGATGTAGGCTGATTTTTATTGCTTAAAGTTGCACGTATAAGCTTTGCAGGTCAATGAAGCATCTTTATATATGAACTCGGCCAACGAATTCCCTATAGTATCCAAGATATTAGGCGACACAACTTTTAAAGACCACATGATTTTCGGAGGTCCTCCAGATAATGGTCCATTTTTCATTGATAGATCAATAAAACTTGATCAAATTCCATTACCTTAAAGAAACCTTCTATTAAAAAGCACATAAAATTCTCTATGTAATGGTATGTAATTTATTTGCTGCATCAAATTTCACGACTAGATACGCTCTATCAAAGTTGAGTTAAAAATTTAAAAAACTTCAAAAACGTGGCCTTTTGAAAATGTAAAATTTTATGTCTTTGATATAGATAGATTGCCACCATTCCTCTCAAGAAGCATCTCAGGTCTAGAGTAGCTTATCATTCAAAAGCTCAAGAAAAGCTCTGTCGACCGTCGTGCTTTATATGCACAGTGATTTAAATCCACCAGAGATATTGCTAAACAAAAATCGGCCAATTTTTTGATTGTCTCCTCGTACAACCCCCGCCCCCTTTCGAGTCAAAATTTCTTTTTTTAACCTCCGCCTATAATTAGAGAGAATACGGTATTTTCCTTGTAATTGGACGTTCCGTACTCGTTTTCTTCAATTTTACACAGAATCCGAGAGTATCATCCACAATCAATATCAGGAACTCGTGAATAGTGATGTAATCATTAATCATAGTAATTATTCTGTGAAGTATATAGCACGTTTCTTCCTCTGTTTTTCATGTTAGTTATAAAGGGCACCCCCTTGAATTGTTTTTTAAACGTGTTTTCCTATTCCAAGTTGGATTTAAAGTTGCTTCGGAACTGTATCAGGTTTTCCAAATTGTTTTGAACGTGGGGCATTTCTGTTTCTGAATTTGTATCAAGTTTTGCAAGACATCCTTTTCGCTCAACTTCTTTTTCCATTCGAGTTCCTTGCGAGTTTCGTCAGTCGTTCCAGCTTTTATTAGTTATCTTGTATATCAATCTTGTCAAGGTCATAATCAGGAAATGCAGGTACGTCAACGATTGTAAAATCCGCTCTTCAATTCGCCTAGTGAACAACATGCTCTCTTGCGATCTTTTCCTATTTTTAGTTTCCTTTCAACGTTCCTGCTTTTTGGTCCTTTTTAATATAATATCCAAAAATCCAACTGTGCATTAATGTCCTTTCTAGCAACGATACCTCAGCGTTAACACGTGATATGTCTGCTGAGTAAAAGTAAAAGTAACCTTTGATAATATAATATCAAACAATTCTTATTCATAACACCAAAATAATTGACGCGACGAAACCTTCACTATAGGAAAATTTTCAGCGTTGCATTGACTATGGCACATTTTCAACATCAACCTCTTACCCAATATTTCCACTCAGGAACAAAACAAAAAATCCATTTACTAATAATAGTAAATAAATAAATCAATATTATACTATCAATATAATTACAATAAATCTTACGCAAGCAGAAAAAATCAAAAGTGCACCAAAGCATCCTCTACCAGTGCTATTTACTATTTACTATATACTAGTTCTTGGGAGTCTCAGATCATAATTCAAGATTGAAACAAAAACACAGAGTTACCACCATTCAACAACTACCTTCAAGTCATTGAGAACAATACAGAACAATAACTGCAAAAGTTCACACTTTTTTTATAATCTCACAGGCTTGGCACATGATTTGTCGTGATTGGGTGGATGAGTGGTGAAAACTACCTTCAGTCAATTAAAGCCATTTTTTCGCTATTGCCTAATTTACTACCAATTCTAATTGTCAACCCATTACTTTGCATTCATTGGTGTCACTAACATACTGTAATAAAAATGGAACAGCGTGGAGTAGAGAAAGGCAATGAGCAGGTTGTTACCCCCATTGGTTTTTTTGTAAGAGAAATGCCAGAAATTACCAGCAATTTCCCTGAGACGAATATTTTTGTTGCAACTACTACTATAACAAAGATTTTATATTGTTTCTCATTGTCCTTGCTTTTTAATCTCCTTTCAACTTTTTCCCACCTTGAAGGCCACCTGTCTGATGAGACATGTCACTATTATGCATCCGGCATCTGTGCAGACATTTTAAAAATCTCTGTATGGGTTTTTTATCTCATTTGAACCCAAAAAAGTAAAACCATCTAGACATCGGCAAAAAAGTTGTACATTTACGGTTAACAATGTTGGTTTTAGGATTGGGATTTGACTCTAAAAAAATAAATCATACATGAATAAATCATAAGACTGACCTATATAGTGCTCACACTTTTTACATTATCGCGTAATAAATGTTTATAGTAAATAGTGTAGTTAGGTATAGTAGCGTTTTTATTCTTGATTGTTAAGCGGATTTAGTGCATCAGGAAACATCAGTAATAAATGAAATCCTAATGGGCGACAATTAAACATTTCTTTTACTTTCTGGTGGTTTCATGTCATTTTAGGATATTATCATATTAGGATATTTTATTTTTACATTAGATTTGAATAGATGAGCTGAGTATTGACTGATTGTGAGTGTGAATATACGGTAAAATGTATGCAGGCGCCTCTCTCGGTTTGCTTTTTGATTGTGGGTATTTGTGTTTGTTAAAAATGTTTTTCCATACCCCTTAGCATTTATTGATTGATTAGCGGTGACGAATTATTTAGATACATGTTTTTATAGATATCTTAGTAAGTAGTTATATATTCAAAAAGACAACTTAACTTGCATAATCAATCATTATTAAAGTTTTTGTCGTGTAGAGAGAGCACACAGCAGAATTGCCAGCATAATACTCAAATAAAATAGTTATGTACATTCACAATGGTAGTTAAGACGTCGTTAAATTTTCTATTCTGTGCACTGCTTATTTATGATGAAATATCGTAGTGATGTTGATGTGTAATATACCCATGGTAATATTAAGTTACCAAACCATAATATTATAATGCTTAGTTAGCTGCATTGCATGTGTTCATTTTGTATCCCTATGTTGTATTTTTGCACTTGCGCGTTTGTGCGATTGTACGTGAATATACTGCTGTTGAAAGTCTGCAATTATTTACAGTGGACTATGTTTTTTTAACCATATTACGGAATATAATTTAAAAAATGTGTTCATGCAGATTTACTTCTTTCACTATTACGCTGGGGTAATGAAAGAATTTAAAAGAATTTTCTTAAAATTCATTACGTTATCTCTAATGACTGTATGTACGTGCATAAAAATAAACAGCGATGTTATGAGCATATTGCTACCAATACCAATCATGGAACAACGGTATACACTTCACTAAATACATAATACATCGATGTGATTGAAACGCTGTAATTGTATTGATTTTTGATGTTGTGTTGTGGATGCTTTTGGAAACGCCAAATGTAAGTACTCGTGTAGGGGCAAAATGGAGAACAGATTAATATGGGGATTTCACGTTGACGCCTTGTCGAGTCCTCGTTATATACATGAAACGCGTGTGTCACTTACGCTGACAATAATATTATGTAGCATTTAAATTGACTAAATAAAACATAATTTTTGTATTATGAAGATTTGAGTAATTTTGCAACTTACTTGTCCAACCTTCGACATTGGAAATGAATAGATGAAAGTAGAAGAAGAACTGAAGTATTATTTGGTTCCTGTCTCCACAGTTGCATACAATGTCTCTCTGCATTTTCATAATCTCCAGCTTGGTATTCTCTATGCGCCAAGTCCAGCAAACCTAATGAAAAAAAATTGTCGTAATTACAATCATATGCTGTTTTGCAGCTGTTGACATACATTCATTGTGAAAATTCGGTTGTACAAAATGTTAAAAAATCAGCGCGTACGATACAATATGTTCACGTATTGCGGGATGTGTGTGCAGTGAATGTGTGTAACATTTAATAGATTTTTGTAAAATGACTTACTAAGAGTATTCATGGTATCTGCCATTTTTAGTTGAAATTGTACAGGGTGTGATTGAAGCACCGCTGTACCCGGAGGGATGCCCACTTCGTTAACGTTAACGTTGGCCATCCGCACAAAACGGAATTGGGGATTATTGGCCACTGTACAATCTGCGACAACCCCCACCACCCCATTGTTTCCCGCAGCAGCCACATTCGTGATTGCTTGCTGATTGGTGGTATTGCTATTGTCTACCAGAACCACTCTTCCATGATGCTGGTGACTTTGATACTTGGGGGTTGTGTTATTCAAAACCAAGACCCGATCCGCCATTTTTCGACGTTTTGGGTTGGAGGATGTACCAACTGATACACAACCAGTGGTATTTTCCTTGGGGTACCCTATACAAGGGTCAAGGTCAATTTTTTCCTTGACTATGGTGGTATTTTAACTGTATGACGTGTTTGCACAAATCTCAACTTTTTATTTTGCGTTCCTAACTTTATCTTATTACTATATACACAGTGTTGCTATAGTTAGTTCTTTCACTGCACATATTGATAGTTGCTCTAGTGTTCCAATTTCACTTGGGAAACGTTTCAACGGTAGTTATTCATTCTACTTTGTGTGACGGTTCAGAGTATTTTTATAACGTTGTAGTCATGAACCATTATGTTTTGTGTTCATCGCGAATATGTAGTCTGTGTCGTCCCGGACTGAATTGTGTAGTTTGCAGTAATTGTGAAATTTTGCAGGAGTACGTATACTACCTGCAATTTTAATACTGCAGTTATGCAGCTTTATGAGTGTATGTCACACAAAGTACATTTCAATTAAATTTGGAATATCCGTTACTTTGGTAAAATGTTTCAGTGATAGGCAATAGAATATTGGTAAAGGCTTTGTGCAGTTTTGAAACATTCTTAAGATCTGGCCTCTCTAGTCTGGCTGCCATTTATCACTATTGCCCCAACTGAAGTGTTCTCGTGTCTTTTTTTCTCTTTCAATTCTCTCTCTCTCTCTCTCAAATTTTCTTCTCTCGTCTTCCTCGCTTGCCGTCGTCGACGTCATCCAATAATTAAACATGTAACATAGAATCGGCATACAGCATGAGGTGGTATCTTTCTGTAAATTCTCAACGAGACCCCACTCTCTTTTACACCCATTCTGGTGTGTATAAGTATCTCTAGTATTTTTGCTGTAAACTGCATGACCTCATAAGTATATTTTATACAGTATATGGCGTGTTATATAGTTTTATAACATAAAACCAAGCGATGTTGTTTGATGGTGCATCTGGTTGGCTGGCATTGGGATGAGGAGAATTAGAAATGGTAAAACTTGGGTTGCTCGTTGTTGGATTGGGACACAAATACAACATATTGTAAGCGTAGCACGCAAAAAAAGGTACGACGGGCATGCCTATCATCATAAGGAAATATTACTGCATTATTTTGTTATACAAAAAAACAAGCCCAAAAAGCCATGCGAAGCACCAAAATATCAACATAGCTAGTTGTACGCTTACC
Organism: Callyntrura guangdongensis; assembly: GCA_027744295.1. Taxonomy (NCBI): domain Eukaryota; kingdom Metazoa; phylum Arthropoda; class Collembola; order Entomobryomorpha; family Paronellidae; genus Callyntrura; species Callyntrura guangdongensis. Next base: position 17,612 of record JAHZNB010004388.1, read on the forward strand.
AGTGACTTAAGTTATAAATATGTATATTGTCGTAGGTACGCGTAAGTGATTTTACTGCATTCCTCGTCGCAGTGACGAGGAGCAGAATCGCTCGATGTGGAAAAATTTCGCTGGATACACATATTATGGCTGAGTAGCGCAACCCCCAAATAAATTAAAAACATACAATGGATGAGAAAACAAAAATCTCCTTTGTTAGGGGATTAAGAGACATGAGATTAATGTTCTTCTCAATTTAGAACAATGGTGTTTCCGAACTATACATATTTAATTAAAGACAGTATAGTCGATGGAAAATTTGGCAACAGAAGAAGTTGTACCCATCACCTCGCCCTCGTTTTATATAATGCAGTGATGGATGACTACTACTTAAATGGATGATTGGTGTCTAGGTATGGTTTGTAATGGACAGACAGACAAACGAAATTCGGCCAAATTATTTCGGAGTTGCTTATGTTCTTTACAGCCGTATTGTAATAACTCGTTGCAATCATCATCATCGTCAACATACGATACATTACCAGTAACAAGGTACTTACTTTGGCCGTTGTGATCATAGTATACAGTCGGACGAGATGGTGTTTTCTAACAAAGCCCAGTATTCAAGGGCGAAAGAGCAGTGGTCGGTCTAGTCGTCGTTACTACCGAGCAAGGAAAAACGCAAATTGAGCTAGTTGTAGACTCTTTGAAGCAAAGAGGGAGAATACAACGCTGTTAAATAACAGATTTTTAAAAAAGTTTTAAAAAGATAGTATGTATATTGGACTAAGGGACAAATACAGATTGCATACTCTCAATGTTTAATTTGTTTTAAATTGACGGATAGTTTGTATATAAATCTCATACAATAGTTACACACAGATCGTCGGTGCTACATTATAAAGCTGGTAATAAAGTTTTATCAATTTTGTCATGCAAACGTAATTAGACACTAAACATCGATTTTGTTATAAGTGGATTTTTTACATTAAATAGATTTATATTCATAAATATTGGAATTTTTACCAGGTGTTTAAATGTTTATGCCAGAATATTTATGCATGTGATAAGGTTATTTTTGAGATGGAAAAGTACCGACACCAACCTGTACAACAGAAATTAGCCCCTCCCTTTCGTCTTCGTTTGTACGCGTACGTATTGTACTTGACTGCCCTCTCACTTGATGAAGAAATCTTTAGCCAACGCGAGCTGAAAATGACGTCCTTCTTGTTCGCTTTCAATAGGAATAACACCACTAACACGAGCGAGTTAGTAACGCCAAAGCATTTTTTTGTTCACTTGTGTACGGCATTTTTATACGAGGTACATGCATTGTGCGTTGTGCTTGGGAATGGGTGCCAAAGAAAATGCTCTTGTGTGTAAATAAATACTCAGGACACAGACAGTAGTAAGGATTCTAGGGATCATGATTGAGCAGGAGGGAGAGTATTAAACAACCCAGTCACCAGTAGGCCCTTTGAAATCAACGGAAGTTGAGCTAAATTGATCTAGAAGCCTCGATTGAATGTATGTATATGGTATAGTTGTATGATGATGATAGAAAGGAAAAAGGATATTTCTTCTTGTGAAATGCTTTACCCCTTTTACAGAGTGTACATACGTTTTATGTAGATACAATATGTACACAGGTTAATAGTCCATGACAAAGCCACAATTTGTACTTCGAGGTTTTCATCCATCAATAATAGTAGCTTCGTTATCGTAGTTGATATCTTATTGGTTATCTATAAAATCGAATTGGGGGCCGCTACTTGCTTGAGTGAAGCCAGCGCTGGCTGTTTTGAATGTTGTTGAGCAGCAACAAACATTTACATCAGAAAGGATGAAAATTGGAAGCGTCTAATTAATTAAAGTGCTGATAATTGGTCCATGCATGCAATACCTGTATCTTTTGGATTACCATAAATATTATATACTTTTACTGACATTGTATAGAGGTGAATAATGCATATTTTTTTAATATCAACTCATCATATTGTGTATGCAACGTAGAGCAGCGTGCAAGTTCTTAACAGTTTTCAAATATCGAGTATATTGTGCGGTAAGTTCGTAATCTACATGCACACTTTCTATGCAGAGAGACATAAAATAAATACGTAGCTAAATAAAATGGAATACAACAGTACTTGTTTAGTTACTATGTGTGTATTACACGGCGTTTTCATTTTCGTCGTTCGTCGTCAATAGCCTGAGGAAAAAGCGCTCTTAGTCCGTACTCGTACAGCACAAAATTGTAGTTATTTGGCGATACAGAGAGAGGGTCAGCGGAACAGGAGGGACGGGGGGATTTATCCCCCCAAAGTGAAGCCAAGGGGGGGCCACCCCCCAAGATTTTACGCAAGCTTTTCTTGTTGATGTTGAGCGCAAGTAACAAAATATGGAACTATAATGATCATTTTCAGTCATGTAGTCACTTTTTCAAACGTCTCAATCGCATGAAAATCTCAAATTTAAAGTGCAAAATACGTTATTTTTAGCTGGTTTTTAACCAGGGTCAACGTTAGGGTTTCATTGGATTGATCCAGTAAGATCACATTTTTCAAAAGTCTTAACGACTAAGCCAACATCTCAATCACAGGGATTTTTTAAGTCTACTGAAAAAATCTCCAATTCTTAACCGATATGGCTGAAATTTGGTGCACCGGTTATGCATCCACAGAAATACGATACTGTGTGCTATACACCTACTGAATCGATATGTTGGCATGAATAAGTCTCATTTCAAAAGCCAATGCTCGATGTTCATTGGCTGCATAGCTTGGGCAGCCAATCAGCATCGAGCATT
>JAHZNB010004389.1:0-25988 GCA_027744295.1 Callyntrura guangdongensis
TAACTTTCTCGACAAAAATTACTAATCTTACCCTGCAATTTCATTAATTAATTGTCACTTTGAGCATCTCTCACACAGTTCTCAATATATCAAATAGTCACCTTGCAAGTTTTATTTATTATTGATAATAATTATTTAGTAATTGTAGTGACGTATTATTTCCATACACTCACACCAAACCGTATTCCAAAATTACAAACGTAGAAAAATTTATGTAGTATTTTCATGAATATAATTGGCTGCACAGACTAGCTGGTCGCAGATGAAGTAGCAACATTCAGCTTTATGTCTCAAAACAACGAATGAATTCAAGTGCATGCATACAACATAATTCACTTACCTGTTAAAAATATGCAAAACTGCCTTACTTCACAGTGCACATAAACTAATATATGCCAGAAAGCTGTCGGATCGGGTTTGTTTTCGCAACACCACCAACTAGATTGAAAACCATATAGATAAAAATGCCACCAGTGATAGCTTACAATGAGAAGCAGAAATTACACAAACACCATTTTTTGACTTTTTATCGTTTTAATTCATGAACTTGTTGAAAGTCACGGTGAACTGACAACAACATAAACAGTGATTAACAGTTAACATTAAGGAAGAGCAAAGAAAACATGGGTATACATTTAAATATTGCAGCGCCACAATAACTTATTATGCATCTACTTCTAAAACAGACAGTAAATAGTTAAGTATAAAACAATAATAACAATGCATTAACCTTTAATACTTTAATATCATACATTTGAAGATAATTAACAAAATCAACTGTGATTTTGTTGGTCCTCTCTCGCTCTCTCTCAGTGTGCTTCGGCTATCTAATTAAATGCTCCATTATTTTTACCAAATATTTAATTTGTAAAATTGTTGTTTTGCTGTGCTCTTGAATGCACTCACCATCGTCTTTTCCAACGATGAGTATTGTTGAGTGGGGAAAATAAAAATCATCACCATCTATCTCTCTCTGTGTGTGTATGTGATCATGATCATCTACGTTGCTTTGCTACTTTCACCAACCCTTTGACTATATCGTTTAATAAAATTACCGATGAACATTGCGTATCAGAAGGACGATGATAATATGATCATTTTCATTTTAGGGTCATTACGGCTCGTGTACAAGGACAATTTTGAAAGTGCAGGCTATAATATTTTAAAAGGTAATACAAAATAAGAAAAAAAAGAGTTTTGACCCCCGGTGACCCTATGTGAAGACACCGTTTAGTATTTTCTTTGAAGGCTGAAAAAGTGAGAGAGGGAAATTTAAAAATGCGTCTTTACATTCTATTATTATTATTATTATTACGATATAGATTTAAAATTATTGTTTACTCACCTCTCAATACTTCTTGTTACTCTGTGCGTCAAGTTATCCAAAGCTCTTCCGGCAGCCACTGCCCCAGCAGCACCCTGAGTTGCCGCAGCTGTAACAATCTGCGTTGCTGCCAAGTTACTCGCTTGAGCAGCATGAGGATCGGATCCGGCTGCGTCCGGGTAGCCATATCCTCCTGAAATGTATGTCGCTGCCTGGTTGCCACCCCAACCAGCACTTTCCACGATTCCTGCGTTGTAGCCAACTTTAGGAGGAGGAGAACGCAATGTGTTGTAAGCCGCAATCCAGAGAGCAATAATAAGTCCTACAGCAATTGGAAACGCCAGGGCGATTACAGTAGGTCCTCCAAAGGATTCATTACCGTGAAGGGGTGAGCTGCCGTGTCCACCGCCTAATCCCAAGCCGCCCCAGCCTCCTCCATGTCCACCGCCTGCGCCTCCCCAGCCACTACCCCCTCCTGCTCCTCCCCAGCCGCTACCCGCTACCGCTCCCCATCCCCCACTACCACCGCCTCCATGATGACCGTCATCATCCTCATCCTGTCCGTCGTGACCGCCATGATGTTGAGGCGGTTTTCCCCCACGAGCTTCAAATTTGCTTACGCCTAAATCACTAATGGCTTCTGCCGCTGCGGCTTTGAGGGTTCCTGCGGATACTGTGGCAATGGTCCCAAGACAGACCGCGACGCCGTAAAATACCAGTGTCTTGTACATATTATTATATTTTTCAAAAAATTCACCGAAACACAATGAGGAGCCTCACAAAGGATACAAATTTGATAGAAAAGTGGTAGCTTGGTAACCAAAACCAAAGATGACGAGAATTCTTTTTCCTTATCAAATCAAACTGTGAACACGTTCAGTCCTCTGACCATCACTATCTAATAATTATGTGCCTACGGTAGTAGCCCACGACTTGAGTTTACAGTGATCACATGCGCAAATACCTCACTACTAGCTCTGTGGTCTCTTGAGTGGCGAACGACACATGAAAGACGCTGAAAGTGACTGAAAAATTATCAACAGTGCAGCCTTGAAATCTGCAGAGAGAAACATTCCTTTTCTCTTTTTTCGCAACACAAGGAATCCGACATGAGTTAACAAGGTAGCCCAACTACTACTAATATTCAAAAAACATTGAATTTTCTCCTGGCTGTCCTTTGAAAAAAATCGTTGTGTGCCCTTAACCCAAGATGACAACAACAGGATCATCGTCATCATCCTACCATTCACAATGAATTTCCTTATTGTGTATCGCATATATGCGAATATTTACACAGAGAATCGTCAAAAACTGAAAATTATTAGGGATTAATGGCCGTGCTGATGATGCACAATGAATGACGTTAATACGTGTGACCACAACTACATTGAAGTTAGTTAAGCTAGCCACAAGCCACGTTAACAAAAACATACACAACGAGATGCGAGGCGTAACCTGTTGTAGCGTAAAAGAATGGCAATATTGAACATCTTCTCTCCTCCTCCGCGTCCCCATCATCAGGGTGAGTAATAATGCTTCAGCATGAGGTATGTACGCAGATGGCAGTTTGTTTTTCCTCAAAAACAACATAACAGCAAATTTAAAGAGAAAAAGTCGAGTTAGTCAAGTGTAGAAAAAGCACCACCACACACTTGTCCTGATTGACTAAAGATTTGAAAAGCCGACGCTCGCGAGTTGCGATCTTCTTCATGGTCGCATTATTGATCGCTGCTGCTTTCCTCTAGAGAGTCTGTATTGTTATTGTTACATTGTTGTAACATGCGTAATTATATGCTGAAAATAAGGAAAGAAACCGGTTTGAAACGATTTCATTACCTTTTTTAAATTTCAAGAAAAAAAACAAGCTCAGGCCGATGAATGGATCTAACAGGACACGACCCACAGAGGCAGTATTTATGAGTGTTTACGAACGAATTTTATAGTTACTTACTTGAGGGGCCACGATGAACTTCATCATGAATGACCAGTGTGATTATTTTTTTATACATTCATTCAAATGTTTGACAGTCTTGAAGCAGAGATGAGCATCTCGTACTGTCCCGGAAAATATGGACAATTCTGTCACCCGGAAAATAAAATACACGGATTTAGGATTCATATCGATATATATTAGTTGTGCTTATCTATCTCTCTTTTTATCGGAGTCCGATATTTCGTTTTATGCAACAACCATTTTTAAAGTTCAAATGTACACGGTAACGTAAGATCACTTGAAGTACATAAGCTAAGCTGCAACATTTTCTCCCACACGAACATACGAAATGTTAGGTTGTACACTACATTATGGGTCTGTGCATAAAGAACATAACACAAAAAATCTGTTTTTTGGATGTCTCCACCCCACCTTGGTCACACAGTGACACTTTTTTAACATGGGGTAAATGGACAAATTCAATGTCATCGATAAAAAATCAACAATCACCATGTCGACATAAAGTCGTTCTAAGGTGATTGTTGATTTTTTATCGATGACATTGAACAAATTAACTTTGTTGTCACGATACCCATGGACACCGCATCACATGGTAACCTTTATGTGGTAGTCGATGTGGGAGTAAATTTTTTGCTTAAATTAAAACATACTTATATGCATTTTAAAACAGCCCCTCACCTCTTTTGACTCCGTGGTAGTGCCCATGTTTGAAATAAATGCAAAGTATGTTGCTGTAATGGGAAAGTTACTTGAAATTGAAGTAGATGTTGCGCTGTAATTATTTTTCTCAATAACTTCAATGCAAACGTTTTGTGAAAATATGCATACGGATATTGTATACTTGTGTTGCTATTACATACATATATACCACAAAATGAATTTCAAAGGTTTCCCCAATGCCACATCTATAACGACCAAAATCACGGGATAATATTGACCTTCATTGTTGTCTGTATGATATCGATGATGCAGGCAGATAAGATGTACTAGTAAGAAGAAGAACGCCTTCGTTGAACTATGTACACCGTCAAAACGTTACATCGATAAAACTTCTCATCGCGCCGTGTTATGACTTCAAAGGTGAACGGTTACAGAAAGCGACTTTTCTTTCATTTTTTTGAAATGCAGAACAACTGCATTTTTCTACACGACGAGTATTTTTATTAAGCGAAAAGCATACAAACCAAAAGAATCAAATAATGGCACAAAAAAAGTTCGTGTGTGCATGCATGTAATGGTGGGGGGTTCAAGTATAACAAAAATTTCATATTTTGTATGGGTGAAGGTGGAGCAAAAACAATGTGCGTATAACTTAATTTACAAATTACATCTCAACTGGATGTTATAAAACGAGTGGATTTGGATGTAGTTATTTTATCAAAATTTTCTTAGGTGTATCTATATAATAGGTATATATTTTGTATTTTTCCTCACTCTCCCATCCATTATTACGCAGATGAAAAGCTTTACTTACATGATCATAAAATGTCTAACACATCCGAGGCTTTATACCAAGTGTGTATCATAGATAGTTTGAACGATTAGGAAGGGAACACAGTTTATGTTTAAGCCTTATACTTTACCGTTAAGTAGACTTTTATTTAATGTTACTGTCCAGAAGTATTAGATACAAACTTTAGCACAATATCTCTAATTAGTTCATTTCCTTTACCGGATGCCTCCCTCATTTTGACCAAAGATTTCATATTGTCTGATAGAAACCGATCATATAGCATGGGCCAAAAGTCCTTCATGAGAACATTGCTGTGGGCGTAATATACGGTGAGTAGGTGTCTGTTGATGTCAAACAACTTTCGACCCGTCACCCGAGACAAGAAGTTGTAGTAAGAAGGCTTCAGATTTTGCGGTTCCATAATCCCGCAGTGGAATAAGACCGCGGTAGAAATGGCGTAAAGGATTGACCAGCCGCCTCCATATATTTTGTCGAGGAAGCAAATTATTTTCCAGTTGTTTCTCCTAAACAATTATTTAAAAAACATTGTTAAAGTACTACAATTACTAGTAAGGAACTAATGATGGTGCATAGAATGCAGTTTTTAATCTAATAGCGCGATTTCAGATATATGCTATTTTAAATGACAAAATCGCACGATCAATCAAGGAATATCGGTTACATTTATCCACTTGTGAATAAATTTATCACACGCTGTTGCAACACAGGCCGGTATAAATTTATCAAAACTTAAATTTAAAAAACATTGTTTCAATAATTATATTGTTTTCTATAAAACTCCAAATTACAAAGGCCCACGGTCAAAAAAAATCTAAATTTTTTGTTACACCTCAACAAATTTTGGTTACTTTAATTTTTTCTAAAATTAGTATCTTAAATAAAAATTTACATAAATTTATCCCAGCCTGTGTTAAAACGTCACACTGATGAGAAACCTGTCCTTAATAATTACGTAAAATAATAGTTGCTATTTTGTAATCTTACTGGTGTGACTCAGAGATGAGTCTTTCTGCTGCCTTGAAAAAGAGATACAGTCCTGCAGACGATGGCGGTCTGAGCAAAAAGAAGCCAAGAGCTGAAGCCAAAATCCCAGACGCCGCGGCATTTGCCGGTACATCCGTCCCCTGAAGCCAGCGAAAGCTACAGGAAAACAACCGGAAAGCAAGGCACATGGTACTTAGCCCTAATCCAGATTTAATGCATGGAATCAGCATAGAATGGCTGAAAAGTGTACCAGCCTTTTCCAATTGAACTGGCTTTTTTCGAGGAACTAAAATGCTGCGCACGAAATAGGCTGTTTGTACGGCAGCTTGGATAGCAAATCCTGAGAGAAATCTTGAGCAAAATCCTTTGAGCCAGTAGTCAATACATGGATCTTTGTGTGGACATTTTTCATGTGATTGGCCTTCGTACACGGCTGTTACCATTCTTTCCAGATGACTAGCAATGTCTTCAACGGAGCGGTGCATCCAGAAAACGAACCGGATAAAACGAGCTCGAAAGCTAACGTCGCGTGGTCGTCGTCTTCTGTTAGTGGCCAAATCCACGTTTTGATTAGCTTCCCTGCCACGCCCAAAAGCCCTTCCAGCTTGTTGTTCGGTATATGATTCGCTTTGAAAATCTTGGTTTTGACTATTGGGCGCTCTTTGAATGGTAAATTCCTCTGAACCGAAAATTTTTCTAAAAAAGTATTGTTATATATATGTACTTTAAAGTTAATATGAAAGTTCTCCGTTTGCTAGTTGACAATACTTTAAAACTCACGTTACAATGGTGTCAATAAAGTCACTTCGTCTATTGCCTTTCTTCATGTAATACAACATGGTTACCATGGAGGTGCAAAAGAGGAGAAGATCGAAATGCTTCACGTCTTGAACAAGCCCTCTTGAACACGACAAAACAATTGAGATGAGAGGAATTGCATCCAAAGAGAAAATACGGCAATAGCAATAATGTGAAGTGGTGTTTACCTCGATCTAAGAATTCTGAACAACGTTTCCGACGCCACGTTTGCAACATACAAAGCCAACAGCGGTCGCCGCTGTGGTTTCTCCACAAGGATGGCACAATAGCATCCCAAGACGGAGGGGATGAATCCCAACGTGAAATAATTAAAGTTGCCCTTTAACCGGCGTAACGTGCAAAAGAAGAACATAAAGCCAAAAGCGTTTGCACTTAGGAACGTGGACGAACGTAAGATATCTTTTGCAACCTTCCAGACTTCCTCGACAGACTTGGGAATCCGTTGACTGAAAGCCAAAGACATCTAGTTGAAAGAAAAGGAACAACACCATAATAATGTGAAATGTGTAATAAAATTTAACGAAATATAAATGTAAACTTACCAAATAGCATGTTGCATATATTTTAAAACCCTCCTTAAATGTAGAAATTCCCAAATCCGTGCTGGCTTGAGCACATGACGGAGTCCATGTATGCCCTAACTCATAACAGTTAAATGGCAAAGTGTTTAATTTACTTATCGCTGGTGCCATTGTACTTTATTCTCGCATTACAAAAAACCTGTAAAGAAACAACGAAGAACACCATCCGCATCCGGTCAAAAATTACTGGACTAAATATTTATCAGGCGTTGTCCATATAACAGGTCAGGCGTCACGTTTATCCTATATTGTCAAGAGAAATATATAAGAGAATTTGAATTGTTACCTACCACAATCTAATTTTCTGATGAAAGTGAACCTTGTTTAAAAGAACAGGTGCACTCACACTCACTCACACACGTGCGTATAGAATTTTTTCAATCAGAATCTTTAGAAATTCTGAGGTTCGCCTACAACCTAGGTTACCTCGAAAACTCCCATTAGTATTACAGCAAATGCAATTATCGTTCCGAAAATTATATCACAGTTCTTAGTTGTTAGTACAAAGAACACATGAAACACTGTTCGTGACGTTTTTGAAACATGATAAACAAACACGCTAATAAACCAACTATTTATTACCTCCACCGGTATGCTAAAAAATACAACCAGTACCAAGTAATAATTAAATTAATTTATTTATTTATGAATACCACAATCCATTGTCCAAAATATAATGGATGTATATGTAGTATGAATGAACTACATCTGATCGGGCCAACGTGTCGTGTGTATCTAGTTTATCCTCCTTGACAACTGGCAACACAACACAACACAACGCATAAAACACGAAATAAAAATCCTGATGTAAATACATAAGCAAAATCAGATGCGTAGCTGAAAATGAAGCCAAGGATGCATGATGCATATTATGGACAAATTTGCCATCCAGAGCAGAGCAGATCACCGGTGGTATTGGCCTGGTGGTGGCCTGAAACATAGTCGGTGGCCTGGTGGAAGTATATCCGAGGCCGGTGGCCTGAAAATACTGGAACCGAGACTGTAACCGTTTCTGCTTGGATGACACTATCACAAGTACTTGGCGGGGAGACAGCAACAATTTTGCTCGCGTAACGCGTTAAATAAATAAAGTTGAGCATTAGGTTCGTTTCCATGATATTTGGAAATGCGCATGTAGTAACTTGCATAATTCACATGTCAAGCCACGACTTTCTTTTCATAGACTAAACATCTTATTGTAAAGACATGCATTGATGCATTTTATATGGTATATAGTTGCCGACATTGCCGAGTCTTTACGAGTGCATTTCGTCTGTGTAACACAGACTGTGTTTCATCCGAAATTGGATGATACAGCAGGGCTTCACAAGCCATTGGTGTCCAGACTGTTTGTTGGCAACCCGTGGCCCTTGAAAGGGTCGGTAGCCTGATAGCTCACGAAAAGGTCGGTGGTCTGGTCGGTAAATCGCTGACCCATGAAAGATTCAGTGGCCCTGTACCCCACGAAGAGGTCGGTAGCCTGGTGACCCATAATAGGGTCGGTGGTCGGTAGTACACGAAGGGCCGGTGTCCGTGAAACATTGTTGTACAGTGGATCGAATTGCCTCCAGCCTACCTGCCTGCTCATATGGAAGGCTGGTCGAAATCTAGTCAAGTCGAGCCACAAGGTTCGTTAATGTTTCACGATGTGATCAACGCACGAATCAACTTAATTCATCAATCAATCAAGCACGAATCAATCAAACAAAAACATTTTAGTTGTGACTGATTTTCTTTTAATATTCAAATCAACAAAGTGTGATTAAGGCTGTTTTCCCTTGTGAAACCACTTAACCACTTAAAAGTTTTATTTGCCGTTTAGTTGGAAATCAGTTTTAATGTTCAAATCCAAATGTAAAACGGCGCAACTTCTAGCATATTGTATTAACGTACATAACGAGAAGGGTGCGAACCTTAATGTGTAATCAGTGCAACTACCGACAGTCTGGAATAATAATTTAAATGTAAACTGCTTTCACCAAAATATGTGTTTGCTAACATTGCAAAGATATATGGAACCTTCAGATTTTCACCTTCATGAAAAATTTGAAGATAAAGAAAATGTTCGGTGGTGGTAACTAAGCACTGGTAAGCAAAGAGGTGAAAAGTGAAATAGAAAAATGGTAATCGAATGAGCTTACTGAAGATGGACACAAGCGAGGTAGACTCAGATGATCATGTAGATAACGAGGAGGTGGGGGAAAACGACAGGGATCAGGTAGGACAAGTCAAAACAGATGAAATGCTAGAAGCTGAAGGTGTTTCTGCTACAGAAAAGGAGCTTCCGCAAAAGAAATACGAAGTAGAGGGCGACGGATGCGAAGATGAGGAAGGTTCGGAAGCGGAAGTGGACGAAGAAGCCGAGGGATTCTTTAAAGTGGATGATGAGGACGATGACACAACTACTCTGTCTTCTGAAGCAGTCGTGGACGACATTGAGCTCATCCTGATGCCAGAAATGTGTCAAGATCTGCCGTCTGCCAACCTATCCCCAAAACTGGTGCGTGTTACAGAGCTTAAAATTCACACTGACGACGTTTTCTGTGATGACGACGATGCAGACGAAACTGACGAGGATCAAAGTAGCCGTCACGAATTTCGTAGCATTGTGGATGAAGTATACGAGGAGGAAGGTGAGAAGAGCCATGGTGACAGCAGTGCAAAGCAGAGGTTGAGTATGGGAGAAGAGGATATGAGTAGCGGAAGTGAATTATTGGTTGGGACGGCTGGAAGAAGGAGTACGACTGCAGGGCTTGCTGGGGAATTTTCTAAAAGCAGTAGTAGCAGCGGTGGCCGAAGAAGACGGAGTACCTCTGGAAGAATAAATTCTGAAGCTCAGACTGAAATTACAGCGGTGGAGGAACCCGCCCCATTATCCGGTGAAAGTAGAGGATTTCGAAAAAAATCTGTTGGGAAATCAAAAGTTAAACTGGGGAATGAAGGAGCCGTAAATGCCAAGAAGTTAAATTGGAAGAGTGAGCTGACGCTTCTGCCATCAAAGATGAAAGTTAAACAGTGTGGTTTCAATTCCTTTGAGTCGAATGATGAGCGAGATCAGTATTCTCCCCGAGTGGCCAAATTTACCAGTCAAGTAAGTAAAATTGGGACCTGGAATCACTGAGAATCACCCCATGTGGAAGCCCTTACATGTAGAAGTTGTTAAAATTCTTGTAAGGTTTGTCTTTATCCTTTGCCATTGTGGCAGGCAGCTCTGCGAACCATTCCGCGAGCGCGCGAGCCCCACTCGCGGAACACAGAGGTTAAAAAGTGCAATGCTGCGGAACATGCGGCAGGCTTGTTTCATTTGCACTATTTTACCCTCCGTGTTCCGCAAAATCAAAAATCTTTCCACATGCATGCGGCATTGTTACACAAATATATGTAGCATGTAATTTGAACGTTTTTCACTTTTGTCATCGTTCTAGGATACTTTAAACCTGAGCTCGCAGTTTCTCAAACCAAGCACGCTGTACCGGACACGAAATCTTTCCCGGAATCTAAATCAGTTTGCTTCTTCTGAGTCGACTTTTATGCTACCTATGACCTCCGAGCAACAGCTTACCAGTTGTGGCCTGAGTATTGGCGAGTCGTCGAGAGCATTTCGGGAGCGCGTTAGCTCATCAACTTCAACGGCTGTTTTGGGCGGCAATACCGGCAATTTTAGAGGTACATGTACACTTACCTGTCACTTTATACAAAATGTTATGTTGTACTCGATTCTGACGCAATACTTAACGATAGGCTGCGAAACCGGGGATGGGGCCAAATTCCCCCTGAAATTTTACTTTAACATTACTGGTTATGAGAACATAATATCCCCCCTTGATCCCCGCTGTTCCGCCGACACTGACTTTACTCATGGGTTTGTTATTATTACAGGTGCAGCCACATCCGTCTCTGCTTACCAAATCAGTAGCATGTTTAGCGGTAGCAGTAGTGGGGTCACTGGTTGCGTTAGTGGTGCTAATCCGCTGAGCTCCGCCCGCGTTACTCGCCATCCTCCTTACTACGGTCCCTACGGTGGCGGACAACATGGGCCGTTGATATCCAGTAGTGGAAATGGTGAAAGTCACATCATGCTAATGAACAGCCGCCAATTTCGCTCGAGCATGCCGGACTTGGCTGCAATCGACAAGTCTTACTCAGCTGGGGTAGCTGCAAGCATGGCAGACAGTCACCGGCGGCGACAACACGGTGGGGTCGGCTCATCCAAGTCAATAAAACATTCTTCCTCCGTTTCCTCCACTTCTCGGCATCGTCGTTCTCACCACCACTCTTCTAATTACTCCGGGGGATGTTTTCGGTTGCAAAAGCGCAGTTCAAGTGATGAGGAAACTAGCTCGCTGATAGACGAGTCAGAGCGGTGTCTACGCTCTAGCATTGATTTACTCCTAACAGATGAGTTGCCCAGTCCTGCCGGTGTTGGAGATGCATCCTGTTTCCGTTCCCCGGGATTTGGGGGTTCCTCAGCGGCAAATATAGGGGGTCTAGGAGTAACTGGTGGAGGCTACTCCTACTCCAGCCGAAGGTCATGCTCTCAGCCAATTCTTAACGGTAGGTTGCGTAGATTTTAAAGTAAATCATTTATTAACGCCACCAAGTCAGTCTGTCAAAGAGTCAGTTTGTTCGTTGTCCGTTACATTCTAAATGAAATGACTTCAAATTCAATTTTCTAGCTGTCATGAAGATTTGTACACTTTTGTATATTACTATACTGACTATGCAAATTAATTTAATTTGGTATTAATTTTTGGACCGCCTTAGAACAAGTTTATCCTCCCGAAATGAAGGACTCATCAATGGGCAGCCCTTTTTTGCCTCGGAAGCTGAGTGATATGCGATGTTCTCGGTGGGCCAAAGTCATTCTGCCAAATAGTCACGTGGCCGTGGTCGCAATTAAGGACACTGATGAAACTCAGAATAATTTGTTGGTTCAAACTGATACTGGCTGTGTTATCAATCTTCCTTTTCGCAAGGTGGTATTTGCCTGGAAAAGTAGCCAACGTTAAAAGTATCATTTGCATTGTCATATCATTGTACCCTAAAAGTCATCAGTAACTGCGTTGAGATGCTTAGAAAAACGGAAAGGACCATCAAAAAAATGCTCGGACCGGTTCCCATTCTAAAGATGTTCATATCTTATTGTAAAAATAAACTACGATCCTCGAGATATTAACAGTCATCAATAATCTGCTAAAAATGAGATTCAAGGATTTTAGTGAGATATTATGAAAATAGTGATTATTACAAACAAATAAACAATTTCCTTCGTCTTTTACCAGTAGCCCAACGTTATCATAATTTTTAAAAACCCTTTCAGTAATTTTGACGCGTCGTAAGCAGAGGCATGTGTATAATGTCATGTGACCCGTGAGTCATAGAAGAGTCATCAAGTTAGGGCACAACTTTACTTTCAAGTACCGACGCCAATTGTAAACAGAAACAGGGATAAATTAATTCATTCCAATTACTTCCAAGATATTCTCTGTTTAATTGAATTTCTTGTATGCTCGTTCCAAACAGAATATTGCATGAATTATAATTATAATAAATCTCATATACATAGTATCTAGTATGTATACCTTACCTTTATACCAAAAGTAAATTGTTTTTCACTTGGATGAAATATACTTTAAATGGATGGATGTGAGTACCCTTTGTAGCTTTTATATTTTTTGTGACTAAGTTTTGAATTTTGACGGAGGGAGGGGACATGTTGTTGCCGACTAACCGACTTTTACAATGCATTGGAAATGGAGAATCGTTGCTAACGCAGAGTAAAAAGTTGGTTTACAAAGGTTTTACATGCATTTAAATGGGGATCGTATAGTCACAAAAAATTAACATTGTTCGGATATCCATATATATAATAATAATAGTACATCCTTGGTTTTTCATGGACCTAATTCTCGACCATTTAAATCACATTCAATTCGTTCTTCCTTGCCTCTTAAAGAAAATTGAGTTTATAATTTTCATCAAAATTTCCCGCATACACCCACCCAACCCATCCAGTTTGAAAAAAAATTCAACAAATTTAATTATTATTATTATTACTGTGTGTTCCTGTTTTTACATTTTCGTATATTTTATGTATTTATATAACTATTAATTGTCAAAAATGAAAATTATGTTTATTTGCTGTGCTAAAAATCAAAAACCGATTCAAATATAGGCTAAAAAATTAATCAAATTGTGGCGTCACAGCCGGTAAAATAAATAAAATTATTTGATGGTTGAACATAGGTATAATAATTAAACATTTTTCCTGATATGTAATATGATGATGCTATAAATAAATTTATTATGAAAATGAAAAACGTGATCAAAATTATTAGTTCGCATCACTCATCTATTGATCTGTTATCGCGTTTTAGCGTGTGTATCTGTTTCTACTCGCGTCCTCCTCTGGTCCCTCGTCACGTATGGTTATTACTTATCACGTTCTACCGTTAGCTTTCATTCTCTTATCGTGTAATTGCAGCCAAATTGCATACGCCATAATTATTATTAGGTTTGGTTGCAGAATCGTTTTAGCTAAAAATTAATGGAAGAAAAAAGTGTACATCTGTTTGTCCTTTGGGGGCGGGTATAACATTTGCAAAAGGTTGCCGTTAATGCCGTTGTGGGTTGAAATACAACTGTAAAGCGCATTTTTAATAAAGAGGAAATCACCAAAATGATAGTAATGACGAAACATCCGTTTATTTTGGAAAGCTATACAGGAATAACGTAATAGATAACAGATATTGAAGTGATACGGAAATGGAATTATGTATATGTAATATAGCTTAACTAATGTTTCAATTAAGAATTATACAATAATCATAATAGCACTGCGCGACTGGTACCAAAAAAAGTACTTGTCCAAGCGGACTCTTGCGTTTAAAATGAACACTATTTATATAACCATCTATAACCTTACTTTTAATTAATGAAAGAATAACTGACTTGAGTTGTATTTTGAAAATTTTAAATATTCTTGACTACATTTGAAATGTGTAGTCAAACATTTCCTACCCTAATTTCAATCTCTAATAATTTTGAAATTGTCAGTAGTTGTGTTATCCTTACATGTTGTATTTGTAGATTTGTATCTGTATCGTTCACAATACACAATAAAAGACATCGCGATTCAAAAAGGCAATTTAGTAGAAATTCAGAATAAAAAATTCACAACAATGCTAAAACCTTATATATTTTGTTTGGCTACAATTGGTATTCATGAAGGATTCATCTGAATGACCTTTACTAAGAATACTCGTTTACGTTTAACAGAATCGAAATACTAAGTAATGAATAAATATACACAACGACAAAAAAAAACAAATACGTTTAATGCACGTAAAAAGAATAAAATTAATAGTGACAAGCTAACATTGACATCAACGCTGTCGGTTTGACTACAAGCCATGTTCTAAAATGATGAGTTTTCTAAAATATTGAGAAAAAAGGGATGGAAAATTGCCATATTCACAAACTTTTCTGATATCAATTTCCAATTTGCTTTTAATTTGTTTGGTACAAGAGCTAATTTTAATTTGAATTTACTGTGAATTTCATTAGTTTGTATACTGTTTTCTTTTCATATGACTTATCATCACTTCCATTCTTGCTCCATTTGAACGATTATTTCTCTAGCATTTTTAAGCATTAATTATGTCTAAGTACGAGTATTTTGTGAGATGACATTGCGGTGTTCCAAAATTTTTTCTGTTGATCCATCGTGTTTTAAAAGCTTTTTTATTCTTATGAATTTTAAATTATTTTTGGTTTTCTTTCTTTGTTGCTGCTTATCTTCTACCAATCTAACACTATCTTAAATTTAATATTTAACAGATACATCTATTAATTGATAAGCTACATTTACATCTGGGTAGCATATTATTTAGTTTTACACATTTACTCTTTCTCCTTCTTATTTACAATAAGGACCTATTACATCATAATAATTACATTTTGTTAGCTCACCTTTCTAAATTGTAGGGCAGTTTAGCATATTAAACAAAAAAGGTGATATAATTAATATAATATTATAATCTCTTTCAGGAAATATATTTATATGTATATACTTTTGGTGGAATGGTTTTGCTTAGAATGTTTTCGGCTTTTAGGGTACTTTGTGCAGGAAGCGACTCGCAAGAATAAAACTACAGACCGATAAATAAAACGGAAACGTTAAATACGTTTAATTACAATAAGTACGGATTACGAATGGTAGTTTTCTTTTTGTGATATTTTTCTCTACATTAAACTAGTACTATTTTCCCTTGAATTAATACAAGTTTTAAAATGGAAACAAACAAGTACACTGAACAATTACTCATACTGTGATTTTTAAAATAGATAATACTATTAACGATGGTAATTATTTAGGACTTTGTGAACATATTTAGGATACTGACAAAAATCGTAAAAATAATGTGCACACTCCAATTTAACAAGAACTACTCCTAAGCTCGGCAAGCATCTTGAGGGCCTGTTCTCCCAGAATAGCGGACGAATCCCGGTTACTATTACTGCTACAACTGGCACTGTTTCCGCACGCAGAGTCACTACTGCAGCTATTATTACTGTGGCTACAACTGATGTCACCGGTGAGACTACTTGTGGTGGCTTGGCTTAAGCTTTCATTGCTACTTGACGTGATAAGAACTTTAGTTGTGTTATTATTGTTATTAATATTACTGAATTGGTTATTATTAATGTTACTAGAAGTGTGATTATTTATAATACTGGGATTGACATTACAATTATTGGTGTCTCGGGAATCGGCAGCAGAAGATGAAGGGGTTCTGCCAAATACACCAGCGGGACTGAACTGTAATTGATTGGGGCGACGACTGCCAAAAGAATTTGGATTGTCAGTAGCATTACTACTATTCACGCCAGTTTGCTGTTGTTGGTGGGGATGGTGAACAGGGTGAGGGGTGGAGGAGTGATGGTGCTGACTACCGGGAACGGGGGTAGCAGAGGTGGATGGCGACGGGGGAACAAAGCCGTTTGCCAGATATTTCAAGTGTTGCTGTTGTTTGAGTAGCTGTTGCTGGACTTTTTGTTGTTGCTGTTGTACATGTTGTTGTTGTAAGCTGTCGCGGATTTGGGCCAGAGCTTGCAGTAGTTGGTTATTAACGGCATCCAGTCGTTCGATCTAGAAGTGAAACAGTACCAATTTTTTGTAAAGAAAAAAACTGTCTTACCTATAAATAAAAGTAGCACGACAGAAATAAACAAACCTTTTGTTCTTGAGCCTCTATCAGTTTTTGCTTCCTATCCAGTGCCGTTAACAGATCATGTTCTCGTTTCATTTCCTCCTCGGCACTCAGCAATCTCTGAAGTAGCTGATCCATTTCCTTGCAACCACCATCATCTGAACTTCGAGAGTATCTGTCTTTCCCAGAACCGACGCTATTTGTGGGACTGTTGGTCATAAGGACCCCGGCGGCACCGCCACTACAATCCCCGTCTCTTGTCCGTTTGCTTTGCTGACTGGGACTCTCATTTCCAAAGAGTCGTTCCTCCGCTCGGCTTAGCTTTACTTGAAGTGCTTCCATAGCTCGTCGGAGTTCCAACATTTCCCGTTCATACTGGAAATTGTCACCAAAATTATAGCTAGATGCTTGCGCAGTCGTTTTTCTGTTATGAGCTAGAAGATGGAATGTTTCCATTTCTAGACTGAAAGTACAATTTAATTACCTCTTCTAATGATTTTTCTCCATTACTACTACCATCTGGGACAGGTCTGTGTGCGGGCGCGCTCCCTCTCAACTTGTTGATATGGTTCCGCCTAGGTGGCAAATGCGGTGTCATTGGCGGTTCATCTCGCTCGTTGACCAGTCCACTATCCGAATCCTCATCAGAGGATGAACTATATGGATGATTTTTCCTGAGCAACTCGGCAGAAGAGCGTCTGCTCAGACGATGATGATTGAGTCCTATGGACTTGCCTTGGGATTTAGCCGACTGCAAAAATTGCTGTTGCTGACTTCCAGTATTACCTCCAACGCCACCGCCATTCACATACAACTTGTTTCCGTGCGCTCCTCGAGTTCTGGCTGCCTTTGTGGGTGACATGTTAGAATGAGTGTATTCGCAATCTGAGGACGAGCTGGATCTCGCTAGTCTTCGAGGGTACACTTCCTCGCCATGTTTCTCTATCCCTACAATGCTCAAATCATCAACACTTTGGGATCCACCCATCTTTCGGTTAAAGACAGGATTGTTAAAGGTAAGTGCAGTGGTTGCGTCTTGCATCTCAGTCGCCCTCATGTTGATATTGTTGATGTGTGCGTTAATTTGGTCCTTAATGTGAGAAGAAGCTAGCACCGACTGCTGTTTGCCTCCCTTATCATCTCCCTCCAATACAGGACTTTGACTTTGGTAGCCACTCGACGCCTGCGATCCGGAACGTTGATTGTTATTTGTTAAATTATTCCCGTTTCCACTCGCTATTCCTATCTGATTATGATTTCCATGAGGAATTTGTAATTGGAGGGGGTATGGTGGTATGCCTATTCCTCCTCCAACACAACTAGCCCCATTAAGGTTCATCTGTACGTGGGAAATATTTTTAACGTTTGGATTGCTATTGTTGTGAATCACGTTTGTCACAGCATAAATGGGTGTGGTGGTCCCATTTACTACATGATGGGGAACGTGATACTGATGATTGATCGGATTGTGCGGCGGATGGTGATTACCACTCATTTGCCCAGGGGTGCAATTAAAGCTGCCATTTAAATTATGATTCACATTAGCAATATTGCTTTTACAAAGAGGATTAGCAAAGCGGTGGCTCATTGGAATTCCTAAGGGGGCTGGTGGCGGAGGGCCCGACGGCGGTGGCGACGGCAGATGAGGAAATGGAAACATGGACACGTTTGTCGCATTTGCAGGTTGCTCCAGCCACTTGTGAATGGTTTCCAGCAGCTCCTGTAAATGCTTGAACCGGTCATTCTAGAAAACAAAAAAAAAACGTTTTTCTCAACAGATGATAACCTCATGGTAAATACTGTACGTATTATCAGCGGATAATTTCATACGCATTTGACACTCATTTTATTTCCGGTCAGCAGCTATCCATTTAACCTTGACTTCTTGGAAACATTGTACATACCTTAGGGGCAATCTTGGCTACATTTTCACTTAGTAAAGTTGATAGAATGCTCAGATACTTGCCAAGATCGATAAAGCCACCAGCTGGAACCTTGTCTCGAGACTCTTTCTGTGCCTTCTTTACTGCTTCAGGATTTAATGGACTCTGTTCGACAAGGGAAATGAGGAAAATTATTTGATATAAGTACAATTGTCAGCCTACTTCAATCTAAATTAGAGCCAGATTAAATGCTCCATGGTGTATTTAATTTTTTGCATTTTTGGCTTTCACTTCTTACAGAAATGCAGGAGAGGAAGGCCTTCATGTTGGATACGAAAAAATATAGAACAGCATAAGAATACATCATACACTAAGAATAATACTTATATTGCTTCTCTATGGAAACCATAATTCTAGTGTTTCTCCTTCATTTCGTATTTTTTAGTCGCAAACAATTCTAATTCTACACTAGTGAGTTGTCGTCAATAGTAAATATTTTCCGGTTTAGAGTTATTGTAACACGGTAAGCATTAATTTTTCTAAAACATATCCAGACTATCGACGTGTTTTAATTTTTTATTATCCTTAGTACAAAATATTATTAATT
The DNA here is from genome assembly GCA_027744295.1 of Callyntrura guangdongensis. Classification (NCBI taxonomy): domain Eukaryota; kingdom Metazoa; phylum Arthropoda; class Collembola; order Entomobryomorpha; family Paronellidae; genus Callyntrura; species Callyntrura guangdongensis. The sequence continues at coordinate 18,839 of JAHZNB010004389.1, forward strand.
ACCGTTTGTGATGTTGAATAGACTAGGAGATAAAATGGCAGGGCAGAGGAACCTGAGAAAGATGGAAGCAGAAATTAGGTGATCACTGAGTTCCTCCTTCCCAGCCGATTTCAGTGCCTCTCGACAATGTGAAAAGCATTCACGAAGCTCACTAAAAGTTAAAAACAAGGAATTAAAGAACTTTTCCACCTAAAAGCCAAAAAGTAGGCATTTATTTCGATATCGATACTATACGAAATCTTACATGGGGAAAATAGTGTGGGAATGCATGATGGCTTTCCAAACTGTGTCCACAGCCACTCGCAGGTTTTGTTGGTTTTTTGACAAATTGGCGGCATTTGCAGTACTACCATTAATAGGTAACTTCATCGGATCAATCTCACAGTCGTAAAGATCTTCGGAGCCTTGAAATTGTTCGACAAATGGTCCTAGGGTGGCGTGAAGATACTCCGTACCGGTGAGTTTTAGGAAGGCTTCCATAGCTTTCGTTGCTATTGAATTTCCACGGAATGTCAACTTTTCGTCGCCTACGGCAATATCATTAAAATCAATTATATCTCAAACCAATCGTGCGACGTTAAAACAATTTGCAAGATTGACAACAAACATAAGAAAAGAAAATCCTAATTCCGTACCACTTTTAAGAATTTCCTGTAGTGCCAACTCCGCAATAAACTCTTTGGCAAGGCCCTCATGATGTAATACATGAACCATGGCACTAGCCAAATCCTCTTTCGCTTTCACACTCAACACTGACTCCAAACACTCGCTCAGTGGACCGTACTGATCCTTCACGTACTAAATATACAGCAAATGCAGAAGTCATAAATTGAAGAGCCATAAAAATAAAAATTGTCTATCAGTAAAATTGTAGATTGTGTGTCGAGTTATAGCCTCCCATTGCTTGCTTACCTGAAGGAAGGACTTGTAGCACCTCAGAGGCAATATATCTACCGACTGGTATTTGCACTTTACTCTTAACGAAGGATGCTCTTTTTCTTTGCTGTTATGACTGGAGGACGAGGTCATGTCAGGTAACACAGGATACCATTTCTCGATGAGGTACCTAGAGTTCACTGAATTTACTGGAATTTTCACTTTGCCTGTTATAAAGAAGAAACACGACAGTAATAGTTAAACATAATTCAGTTTCCTTACACAGCTTGTTTTTCTGCAAATAATTGAGAATAATAATATAATTATAATAATATGGAATTTTTGAAACGCTGTATTCGATTTTTTAAACGAGATACTTATTCAAGTAAGTATAGTATACATGTATATCATATCGAGTTTAAGCCCATTTTGGACGTGTTTGAACTTTAAAGTCTGATTTGACCACTTAGCGGGATAGACACGTCAGGGTGTATAGATTAAAAGGTTAAATATATTATACTACCTTAATAATGCAATTTTACCTATACAAGTATTGCGTTCTTTTTTCCGTTTCTTGTCCCCTTCCCGGAAGAAGACTACCGTAATAAGTTGCACACAATTAGGTAGCTGAGTGAATTCGAAGTGCTCTCCCCAGAAGAGCATCTCCCCACGGGGCTTTCCGCAGGTCCTGGCGTAAAGCACGTCGTCCAGGTACAACTCGCAGAAGTATCGTTTGTTTGAGTGCTTCCCTGACGACGGGATTCCTTTCCCTTCCAGGATCCAAAGCTTAAGGGCATTTTCCCGCCGACGAACCTCATCTGCACGGGGTCGAATCGCTTGGCGGAAAGCGTACACCCAAGAATCACGTTCGGCGGCAGAAGAACACGTGTAATATTTGGAACCGGTAGGGGTCGTCACCTGAAAGGCGTGCTCTTGACCGAGTATGGAAGGATGCAGGGGTCTGATAGACACGTCTCCTGCGGTCAGGTCCATAGTAGACATCATCCCATTGCTGACAAAACTGTTGACAGGATTGTTGGTCCAAGCGAGAAGGCTCTCGTGTGAGCGAGAGATTCGCATTCGGGATGGGTACAATATATTCCCTCCGCCGCTGATAGAGACAAAGAAAAATGAATAAATTCACATAAACAAAATGTTATGCGCCTTAAAAAACTGACGTTTTTCTGTGCCAAGTGCTTCAGAAACAAATGTGTGTGGCTTCTTAAGTTGATAGTGGCACTTCAGGAGTTTGCCCAGTTAGTGAGTCTTAGGTAAGTTTACTTTCGTTTCGCTTCCCATGAAAATTAGCAGGTTGACATTGTCAAGTGATGGTTATCATCATACAAACACGTTGTACTACTACTCGTTTTTTTAGTTCTTCTGGACACTTCAGTTTAAAAATAAATTGTAATAGACTATTAGTAATAGTTCATATCTTGTACTTACCTTTCAGATTCAATTACTCCGCTAGCTTTTTTGCGCTCCAGTTTTGTGACGCTCTTTGTCCTTTTCAGGGGGTTTGACTTGAAGGAGCGCTTCGAGAAAAAGTTCTGCAATTACAATTAGTGAGACAGCCACAATAAATATTTTTCACAAATAATTCAAAAGGTTAGGTTTATGTTTATCGCGTCTAGCTATTGTAATGGGTTGTTAAAGAAAATAATAATAAAACTTTTTTGGAACAAAAAATGTCATTCAGCAGAAATGTGGCTGGCTGAACGAGGATACATTGTACACAATTTTTAAACTTGAAAGAGCGTGAAACTGGCGGGCGGAGACTTACCGCAAATCGTGACGGCGTTTCCCGACCGAGTAGCGGTGTCAACGGGGCTGAACCTCGTCGTTGTTCACTTCCGCAAGCTTTATCATAGCTCGTATCTAAAGAAACGTACAATAAAAACCATAATTAAATTTAGTATTGTGCTTGCTCATCACCGACGAGTCGTCAGTGACGACTAACCGATCGTTTTATAAGCAGAGATTTAAATATATATATATACATATATATATATATAATTTAATCAAGAACTATTTAGAGCTAAAATAGCTGTCCGTTCCGTACTTTGATGCATTTTACTTTAAATCAAATAATGTTTGCGTTTTGTATAAAATCACTGATTTTTCACTTCTTTTTTCACTTAACTTATATTATTACTTATAAATGATAAAAACTCATTGTAGTTTCCTGTCTACCAGTCAACAGAATGACACGAATGCTTGGACACCCATTTTAACTGTAATTCAATACAGGATAAAATAATTGAAATGGGTTAGGGTTGCCAATTTGAAACTGGATCCACCGACAAATCAAATCTGGTTTGTTTTTAACAGTCCAAAAAACAATGCGCGCCTGTGCGATGCGCTTAGTCTCCTGGACACTTTTTAAAAGCCAAACTGCCGTAAACGATAACAATAGTTTGTGTGTCTAATAAACACGCCCATTCTATTTTTCTAAATAACTCTTTAATGGGTATTAAATATTCATTCCTGGCAGACAGGAAAAAGCAAAAGTGAGAATTCTCTGTATGCAAATGTGTGTGCTGCTTTGAAACCGATGATTGAATTACGAGATCACATTTCTAGAAGAACATTTTAACCCATTCACCAATTGTGTTCTTGTGAAGCTGATTGTGGGAGCCACAACAGTTCTACGTAAAGGTAGGACACAGTTTTTTGGTCTCTGTCCCATAACACACACTGTGACAGTAACGAGAACATGTAGTAATATTGCTACTACAGTAATATATTCAATATTTATATTATTACGTTATGCACAATGTAACAAAAATCAAAATGCATTCATCATCATATAGAGAAGTGGAGAAGTCTGTCATCTTCAGACCATCACGAATACACGTATGTCAAGGAGAATAATGCATATACGCTCGTAAATAAATTAAGTATACACATGAAGTCTCTCAACTTGAGAAAAATAATAATAAAAAGCAAAATCCATTCTTTTCCAATGACCATATTATGTAGTAGTTTATTTATTATGCAGATGAAAAGCTTTTCATCTAGTAGCGTGTTTGTCTGTCTGTCTGTCATCACTCCTGGCCAAACGCTACGGCCGATTTGGCTTAAATTTGGCAAACCTTAAGGCAGTGACATCTATGTGATGCAATTTCAGGAAATTTGGGCAATCTCCTTGGGCTCATTTGAAGGGTCAAAATTTAAACTTCATCCTAATTAGCTAAAATTTTGTATAGAGATACTAGGTCAAATGACAAGCCAAAATATCAAGTCTTTTATCAATTCAATCAACTTGTGTCAATATATTAAGGTTTTCATCTGCGTCTCTACAGCTGCAATGCAGCCAGTTTATTGTCAGCGTCATCCATCAGTCCTTTGTCCCTGTTCAAGATACTGTTTTGTGATTTGAGTATAACATGTGCTGGTGTGGGGGACCGGCCATTCGTGTATTAACCCTCAACAAAATCTTAATATATTATGCACCCATGCATATGTGTAAATTTTGTACAAACAACACAAAAGCTTGATCATTGTACAATCGTTCCAGATATGTATATATGCTTCTCTTACAGTTTACGGTACACGCCACCGCGCACGAAAACGACTTTTAACTGGAGACCTTGTGCAAATCCGCCCACCGTAACAGAAAAACATCCTAAATAGTGATGTGTATTTATATAGCCGTGAACACCTACACGACAACGACCACACCAGTAGAATGCAGAGATGTATTCGATATGGATTATTAAACATGCTAATCAATACAAAAATATGCGAATGTCCACAAGAGGTAAAATAGAAGAATTGACGATGAAAAGGTAGTTTATCATCGTCCGCCGCCATGATGATGTCCAGACGAATCCAATGCAATGAGGACTTTTGGCATTTCGTCCAAAATAATGGGAAAGAATAAATGCGTTTTACAACTAGCAAGTCCGTAGAGTCGTCATCGTCATATGAATAAACGAGAAAGGTGTAAACCCTATATTACAACTACTGAAAGAATCGAATAGGTGATGAGATTTGCCATACACCACTATGGTCATAGTGATGATAATGAAACTTTGACGCCCCCCGGAGGTCAAAGGGGTCAACCATTTAGGGTCAAACTTTGCAAAACGTCATCATAACTATCCATTATGTATCCGTACACCAATTTTCAGTTCAGTATGGTTGTTATTTGAAAAAATTATGACCCCCCGCGCAGACACCCATCTTCGAACTCTATTCCCCTTATCTATCGATTGGCGAAAACAGAATTTCAAAATTCGTTTTCCTTCAAGAGTTATCGCTGGTAAATACAGACACACACATACAGACAGGAAAGCAATCTCATTAACTACTGAATAAATTTTCAGTAGTTCATAAATAAATTATGGACGTGCAATTCCGCAATTCGAGACTTCCCACCTGATGGATAGTATCGGTCATCCTCATCCCCCAAGTCGCCAAACGCTGAGCTCCCACTCAGTGTCTTGTCGAGATTCAAGTGATGACTACTCCCGTGTTGGTGGTGACGACGATGATGTTCCTCATCGTGATCACGCTGCTGCTGATCGCGTTGCATTTTCCTTTCTGTTGTGGAGGAGGACGCTACGGAGGAGGTCGCTTGCACACTTCTCACGTACACATCACTCCCGTACTCTTCACTGTCACCGTCTTCGAGGTCACTATTGTGGCCACTATCCGCTCCTCCTCGTCCTCCACTACGACTGCTGCTTCGTCGTTCCCCCTTGCCTTTCAACTGACCGGAACTCCCACCAAATCCAAAACACTGAGATAAACTGTTATTCATCGTTTGCAGTCGACTCCTACTCCGTGTCCGACTCATGGATCTTGTACTATTTGACAAACTTGAGCCCAAAATCTTCTTTCCGCCGCCGACGCTTTGTCTTGTTAAACTTTTCGATCTTACACTACTACTGCATGTACTTGTACTATCGTTGTGGGGATCCCTCCCTTCTCCGCGTCCCCCTAACCCCATAAATTCTCCCCCAGACACACTGCCTGGCCTTAGCTCGTCCTTGCTTACACTTCGTCTCATGAACTCTCCGTTAAAATCCATGTAAATCCCGTACGCGTCTACGTCAAAGCACCAGTGCTGCCCTTCCGGGGTTTTGAACACGCTCAGTTTTTTCTCTGACTTTTGCTGCTTCCTGTCGCCAGTCGTGTTGCTGGTAGAACATTGCTGGTACTGATGTTGATGATGATTTGGTGGAGGAGTGGTGCTCCTCTTTCTCGCATCGTCGTTTCCCTTGCAATTCAAATTTGTACTGCTACTGCTGCTACTGCCAAAACCGACCCCGGTCAACAATTTCAGTCTGCCGGGCAGAGTTCTACTCTTTTTACTTCGCTTCTTCACCTCCCTCACTGTACACTTTGCTGAAGACGACAACATGATAATTTCTTGAATCTGTACCGGAAACAACTACTTTATTATTATCCTGATAATAAAGTTATCTAATAATTGAGTGACAGCCTTTCACAGATTTTCAACTCGTGTCGTCAATCCTGCTCCTTTGGCTGTCCTTCTACTACCCTGTCATTCTCAAACCATCCTCAACATAGAAAACGTATTATTTTTCTTTCCTCCGCCGTTGTTTTCTTGTCTTCCTTTTTGTTCTTCTTCATCCTTGGCAGGTCGTGGTGATAAATTGACATTTCTCGCTCGGCTTCACAGTCAAAACCCAGAGAAAACTTGACGACTGAAATGTTTTTCTCCTGCTGCTGTTCTTGCTGCAATTTTTTCGGAAGCAATAATTGTACACTGCATTTCTGCTTTTCGTCTTTTCATTATTATCTTCCAATGAAAATCCTATTGACTGAGAACTGCTTTAATTGTTCTCAAAACATTAATACTTAAGATGTATACGACATATACAACCTTCCACTTTTCATTTCATTTCTCCTTCAAACCGTATAGAATGAAGTATACACAGGACAGGGATCGTTAGTCATCCGTCCCTAGTTATGCATCCGGTGAAGATTAATAACGATTAAATCAGGTGTTGAGTACTAACTTAATTGGATATTATGTCTATGCATTCCATGATGTGAGACGCTCGTTTTTCTTCATAAAATGTACAACCATGCATTACCTCATCCTAGGCATACACGTACTTATTAAGTAAACATTATGCACTTTATTTTAACTGAACCACTGCTTCTGTTGTGATGATATGGCTGCTAAGTTAATAATAATAAGGTTTTTTAACAATTCCGTACACAATACTCATGACCAGAATGTTGGTTTAGTGGTGAGATTATTGTCGTGCTCTGCTCTTTTTGGTCTGCCAGGTTA
>JAHZNB010004390.1:0-12549 GCA_027744295.1 Callyntrura guangdongensis
TAACTAATAAATAATAGGTTCCCTCAAAACCACTAACATTTACTTCACCACTTCCAATTTTTATTTGATTTTCCTTTACTGCTTAGATGTTCTCAACCTCAGTGGTTTTATGACCCTCGTCACCAAACTATTTTTGTACAGGCATATATATTATGGATAAAAATTTGGTTTTACGAGGATCAACATTATCTGTTGTGGAAAAAAATTCACCTGCCCATCTTTCTTGTTTTCTACGTTTGAGATTACGAGGGCATTAGATGATTATATTTTTCTACGTGTTTGCCAATTTTTTACGTTTGTTTGATCATAGTCATCATCATCGTCATCGTCATCATGTAATGATGACCATTACGATGATTTTGATGGTCGTGATGATGACATTTCTTGGAAGAAGTATCAGCAGCAGCAGTTATAACACACCACCTCATCATAATCATCGAATCATCATCATTAAATTATCAAAAGAATCATGCTGATAGAATCCAGATTGTTTATTATCCTGTTTTTTTTCTCGTCCACTCTATTATCATTATATTATTATAACCATAATTGCACATCAACAAAAAAGCAAAAACGTTCCGCAGCAGGTAGTCAAGAGTCAAACCAGGGAAGGAGAAGAAGAAGCTATGTTATTATTACTATTACTTGTAAAATATATGCATATAACTTGTGTATTTTCTTATCTCACCCATCTTGCAAATGAAAAGCGTGAAAAGACAAAGTGGAAAATGCCAAGTTTCATTATTAAATTGCAATTTAGAGAAGTGCTCTGTGTGTTTGTTGTTGTAGATTTTGAGACAAGTCCCCCTATAAACAGTAGGGGAAACGACCACTTGGTCCCTCTCCTGCGCAGACGGTTAATCAATAAGCATGAAAGAAGTAGAAAATAAGAATTATCTGTTTTTTTGGGTGATTGACAGGAACATAACAATGCTTGCCTTTGATAACTACTAGCGCAGCTTGTAAAAGGAAAAGAAGCATCTTTTTTCTTAGAAAAAACCTCCAACTACAACAACTTGTGTTGTAAAAAGTGAAACAATATAATGGTAATAGACAACCGGACGGACAGCAGCAGCATCATTATCTTGACATGATGATCATCTAAAAATGTTCGTATATTTTTTTTCGCGTGACCACTTACGACTCCTACTCACTGTAAAAAAGTTGACTAGGGACTCTGCAGGCTTTGTGAGCAACCAAACATCAAATGTGAAATAAATATAAGGAAAATCACCAGACATTATCGTGTGTTGATAATGGCGTAAAGTTGATTTTTGAGGCGGTAGTAAAAAAGGGTAAGACAAGAAGTGCTTATAATTTTGTCGATCGTTTAGAGAGATTCTATACCATCATCTGTTACATAGAAGGTGTACTATATGGTAGCTTTAACATTTACAATAAGTTACAAAGATGGCTCCTGAGATTTGACTACCTCATATAGTATCAAAGCATCACCACTCAATTTTCAGATTTTGCGAGAAAAAAAATATTGTGATTTACTCCCCATTTTTCTCTTGAAAAAGGAAAACCTTCTACGAGGATGGCGTAGATGATGTACCTAAAAGTACAACAGTTAGGATCAAGTGAAAATGATGATGATCGCTTGTCAGCTCAGCCGTGTTGGTGGGTTTGACACAAATAACTTTTTTTACCTGCCTATTTTAGGCATTTTACGCGGGGGAAACCGTACTAAAGTAGCATACCATGATAATATCATATCAGAGCATAGAAATTGCATATATTTTCTATATACTCTTGTGCTGCTGTGCGTTGGCGTGTCCGTGTGGTCAAAATCTATTTGGGATGCCCCTTTCACACTATTTATACCAAAGTAAGCTCACGTAACAAAAATAACCGCCAACGCAAGCTCCGTAATTGATGAACCTCTTGTTGAGTTAAATATATATAATGTAGTAGCTGACTAGCTGTGACCCCGGTTTCTCATTGTCCAATCTTTACACTTTCTCTCTACTACTGCCACTCACCGTCAGATCATCAATACTCTCACCACAGCGCATCAAACAGGGAAAAAAATCTTTGTGGAACAAAGTTTTTTAAAGGCATGTTGTGATGCACATACTGTCCTTTAACATTTTGACGATAGTATATATACTCTTGCACCAGAAAACTTTTACTACTTGACTTGACACTACGGCCACAAACTTTTCATCAACATTATCATCACCCAAACAATTTTAGGTTTTTCAAAATACGCAGTTTGTTTATTTCTTTTGATCTAGAGTTTAGTTTTTAAAGGAAAAAGTTTGTTCGAATATTTGGCATTGTTGAAGAAAAATGCCTAAAATGAAAAGGGTTTACCAACAAAAAAATACAATGCACTCTAATGGCGGGGACGACGAGAGAGGCGGTGATGGAAGAGGAGAAAAAGGTGGCATGCAGTATAAACGTGAGAGTCGGCCGGGCAGTCGGCGGATTTTTGAGATTGCTTTTGTTGTAAAAGCTATCTAACGATAAGTTGAAATGGTGTATTTTTTAGCTACCACTTGGCATACGTACAGATAATAACAATGCAGAGGTTATGTAATAGACACACTAGTTAGGCACATTATCGCTTGGTAAAAGGGCAACAAGAAAGCCCCTTTAACTGCACAGCAACAACAAAACTGTAGCAGCAGTTGCATTAGCACAAAGCGGAGAGGACTAAAAGCAGCAGCAGCAGCAGCAGTTGAGATTCAAAATTGATGGGCTGTTCCTCTATAAATCTTTTTGGCACACGGCCCCTAATTATCGACAGATCACGCCAGAAATACCATCACCACATAACTTCTACTGCTGTTCACATTATACGTAGCAGTCTGAACTGAAGCAGAGCAGAACTCTTCTCCACACAGTACGCCATATTAAACGCATTATCCAACACTTGGCCAAACAAGATGTACTCCACTACTCTATCGGCGTCCTATCATGCGCTACACAATACGTTTATGGCAATGAAACGGTCGACGACGACGGACGCAATTATTTTGCCTTCCAGCAGTGGTACAACACTGGATATTACACACAACAAGAGAACAAGAAGCAACATATCGGAATCACCATAAAACAGAGGTACAAAACGTACAAGCACTTTGTACATTTTTTTTCTGGAACAATTTTTCACCAGGAACAAGTTGGCAGGGTATGGGGGCCAAAAGAGGGGAAAACAGGAAGAAATGATATAGATTAGGTATGCATCTCTATTCCTCTCTTTCTCACGATGGTTGGCCCCACACACCAACACATACACACACACACGAGGAAATGATGTACGGCGGAGGGTTTTCCTGCAGCGAAATATGGTACACATGCCTCCACCAAAAGGCAAGCGATTGTTGCTTGCTACTTTTTGTTGTACTGCCTGTGGCTACTAATAAACCTATATTATCCATCTACCTCGGAAAAAAGTCGTACCCAGAGAAACTTTCGATCCCATGAAACCATGCTGCTGCGCTATATGGTTAAGGGAAAAGTGGAAAAGCGGCATAAAGACGACGACGACAACGATGAATAGCAGGAAAAAGGAAGCTCATGATCCACACGATGACAAGACAAGGTTTCTCCTCGGCTACTACTCCTCCCCTGTTTCATTCCATCAGAATCATCATCATTCTCACTGTTCTCCCAGCTCAAGGCTAAAGCAATGGGGAAAATAACATGATCCACACGATGACAAGACAAGGTTTCTCCTCGGCTACTACTCCTCCCCTGTTTCATTCCATCAGAATCATCATCATTCTCACTGTTCTCCCAGCTCAAGGCTAAAGCAATGGGAAAAATATATTTTTTCGTTTTGTTCGTGTGTATCATCCACTAAGTCATCATAACACACTGAGACACACAAGACTAAGAGTTTTGATGTCTCTACTCTACCAGCTATGGAGAACTTTTTTTTAAAAAAAAAACGGAAAAAAGTTATCCAGAAGACAACCGTTCATATTTCTGCTTGCTTGCAGCAGTAGAGGCAGTATCAGTAATAAAAAAATGCAAAAGGTTATAAAATACCGACACATACAAGCACAAACCCCGGGAGCTCAACTTGCGTCTCTTTTTTTATTTTACGTCACCAGCATCCCCGTCACCTTCCTTTTCCTCTTCCACATCCTCCTCCTGATCATCAGAGCTGAAAAATCCTCCAACACTGTCTTTTTTCATTATTGCGGTTTCTAGCTTCTACTACCACGGCCACTGATATATTATATAGGTACAGCATCCCAGCATAAAAATGCAGGAACATGCCGTCGTCGTATTCTACCTTTTACCCAATGAATATGCATGCATTAAAATTTTGTTGGTGTTGTGGTGTTGGTTGGTTTTGGAGAAGTCGCTTTTACTACTGAATCATCATCATCCTTGTCTCTCTGTTAGGCTCTTATTCGCACACGGGCAAACAGTTACTGCTACCACCACTGTATATTACATCTCCATACATCTCTCTCTCTTTCTCTCTCATTTCATAATGCCATTATATTAATGAATAATGAAGATGAACGAGACCGTGAATTTTGTGTGAATGCTACTCTACGAGCAAAAGCCGCAAAAAGTTAGTCATTCTTCTTCCTCCTCACATCACACATAATATAGTCAGCATCCACAGAGAGAGAGAGAGAGAGAAAGGGAGAGAGAGAGCGAGAGATCACAAGAGTCGTTGTAGAAGCTATGGTGTCTGTGCGGGTTTTAAAAGCAAAATACATGAAGAAAAAAACTTTTTCTTCTTCGTGATAGTTGACGCTGCTGGCCTTACTAAAAGCTAAAGCCCCACTGCAACCTGGAGCCGAGTCCGTCTATTTTTTGCTGTCTCCCTCTCTCCGTGTCATAATGCATTATACATCACATCACAGGAGCAAGCTCGCTAAAAACTTGAGCTTTTTATATTCTCTCTTATTATTTCACTATTTTACCATTACACAGACTATTTTACTTTTATTATTAGCAGTAAGCATTCCACTACTTGAATCTTGAATGTCACATGTCTCTGTGTTCTATTATGTAAGTTGGTGGTTCTTTTGCAAGAAAAGAACGCTGTGGCTGTTGCTCATCACAGTCATCGCGCCATCATCATCGTCGTCGTCGTCGCCGTCTCCACCTCATCATCAGCAGGCCAATAATGAATATGTATGTATATAATGTGTACTTAACTTGGAACACGTAAAACGTAAATTGTAAATACTGCCGAATGGAATAATTTAGCACAATAACTATTACAACTACTGTGCAATGGCCTTCTACCTACCATTATTCCCACAATATTGCTGTCATGCTTGTGCGAAGATTTTTTTTTCAAAATAAATATTCATCATGTTTATTCATCCGCGATGATGAGGATGTTTTATACTTGCTTGCTGCGCTGATGCTCTTGACGGAGGTGATGGTAGGTTTTTTTGTTCGTGTTGTATTATTTACACTTTGAATTTGAATGTGTGAACACAAACCACACACATACCAAAGACAAGGTAATAGTAATACCACACATTGACGATAATAATGTATGCAGAATATGCATGTATAAACAATCAATTGTTATTCAATTTGATTTAATACACAGGGCTAATTATTATGCAAAGCCAGCAGAAAAAAACTGCCAAAGGAGAAAGAACAAACGGGACGAAAAGACAAAATGTAGTATGAAATGAACAGCAGTCGTAGTGGCAAGGTAGAAGTTCTCTTGCGAGTTGCGAGAGATCAGGAGATCGAGAATCGAGAGATGGGTACGGCGGAATGATGGATCACTACCCATATATGTAGCTGAGGTATACATTAATAAGTACTTAGGCGGAGCGGACTCTTTCTGTGACAGATTTTTCCCCCTGTACTTTCTGAGAGAGAGAGAATCTAAATTGAAACAGAAGACTGGCCACTGTCCAGAAATGCCAGTATCATCGAAAGAAAATAGAAAATAAACCCTGACATTTTTCCCTTGTGGAATCTTCAATAATTCATTTATATATTTTGGAGCAACAGAAAAATCATATTTTATGCTTCAGATTGAAATTAATGATGGTGCAGCTGCTGGATATTATTATTCATAAATGTGTGAGTACAAACAGTATCTATAAATTTTTTAACAAGTTTTGTGGTTCTAGCCAGTGTATCAACAAAATAGATGAACCTGACAAAGTAGTGCTCTGTAATGCTAGTAGAGCTATCACATTACTAACGGTCGTAAAACTTGATTCATATTTGAACTGAAACAAAAGGACAGAAGAAAAAAAACAGTCTTTCCATGCCAAATCCCTTATCAAAATTCAATATCTGAAAACCCCATTTAAAATGCTCATCTTGTATAATGAACACTCCTAATTCCTATTGGCTCTTGTCAATACAACTGACGCCTAACGAGTTTACTCTCTGACTCTCTGACAGTTTGTGGTTGCACATGATCATAGCTATCTTTCTGTACACATTTAATCGAGGTAGAACCACAGAACAAACAAAGTTTTTTCCACTTACATTTTTGTTGGCACTCGGTCACATAATACTTGTGGTATAGTTTTGATTTGATACATGATCCTGATCCTCCCTTTTATTATTATTATTATTATTATTACTATAACTTTTTAAAAATTTCAATTACTACCTTTTTAAAAGTGGCAGGGCCACCACCACCATTCAAACCGCTTTTTCTTTGACATGACACTGCAGAAAAATATGTGTGCTCGTGCCTGTCATCTGTATGTGTGCGTTTTATATTACCCTTATGACTGATGACGACGATGATGGTATGCCGGCACCTTGTTGTGGATTTACTCGCACCCCTTCATTTATTTAATATGGTAAGTGTCCACATCAACCCTACTTGTATGAGTTGAGCTGGAGGAACGGCAAAAGAAGAAAAAGTTGCACATGAAACCAAACAGGAGGAATTGGTCTTTCGGATGATTGATTTGGCGGGGCTTGGACTCGCTGTCTGAGATGCTGTCGAATGCTGCTGATGGTCGTCGTATGGTGGGGGTTCGTTGTGCGATTGCCAATAAACAAGGTTCTCTACACACATATTATTATTATTACTTCACAGTTAATTACCACGCTGGCGACTTATAGCACTGCGGTGGGGATAGAAATTCAGGATTCCTCCTCTTGACAATGTGATCAATCATCCGCCGGCACACCGGCGGTGATATGATGGTGAAGCAAGTGATGGAGGTGTACTTTGTAAATGCGCGGAGCGCACAGGTATTTGTTCTTTCCTCCCCCTCTCGATCACGAGCATTATTACATTTTTCCAAGTAGCTTCGAGCGACACGAGTTTACTCAAAGCCATATTGTACGTACTGCATTTTGATGCATTGCTGCCACCCCGACCATTTGAAAAAGTATTCTGTGGATTATATTATTGCCCACGAATTTTTTATGCCTGTAGTTCCTGTATGTGTTTGATGTGCGTGCTGCTGTGATGTTTGACTAAAGGTAATAATATTGCTGTAAATTATGAACGTAGAAGTTACCTTATGACCTCTGCCGTGCCTAGGACAATGAAGATTGACGTATTGATGCATGTGGTACAAGTGTGTGGGGGCACAGTAAAACCATTCAATCATTCTTTTCTTATTTTCTGTTGTGTACATGGGAATATTGACGGGAAAACGATATAGCGGTAAACAAGGCGGGAATAACTTGGACTCATACACAGTTGCTGCTGTCTAGTAATAATATACAATATTTATACCATGAAAGACTTATATGTTGACCCGAGAAATTTTTCATTTTGACGTCCCACTTTCTGTAAAAAACGCCTTCAAACGAATTACTATACACACACTCGCTTGATTGAATAACAACACCAGCGGAAACTAAAAGTATGCAAAATAACGAATCGATCCGTAAAGCTTTAAGCTTGTATCCTGTTGTGTATATTGTGTATGATATGCTTTGGTAGAGTATTCTGCAAAAAACACCCAACTGCATTCTACTTACTTATGTAGACTGGAAATGAGAAAAACTTTCATTATAAAATTCGGGGAAAGTGGATCTTAAAGTCGGTGATTCAATAGTAGCAGTATATGTATTGAGAGAGAGACATGTTGCAACATCAGTCTGCCATTAAAGTATGCACGGGCTCACAATATTAAACAACACTTGTTTCGAAAAGCTAAACACACACAAGTACTTTCTCAACCTGCCTTCTTGCGAAAAAGTTGTTTGTTTCAACATCTTTTCATCAAAGTCTCTGGCGAAATCTCCCTATAAATATTTATTAATGGATCGCCAAATTTTTTTGGGGAACGGTAAATATATATGCCTACCATATATATGTGTACGTGAGTAGATGTATCGTTATGTCCTAGAGAGAAAAATGTACATGGCATGTGTGGCTGGTTTTTATATCAAGAACTGCATTATTTCGAGCAATAAAATGAAAATATATTATTAAGTGGGAGAAATTCCTCGTAAAATATTTTGCGGACAGGCTTAATGGGACTAGAGGGAGACTACCTAGTCACCAGTCACCATTCTTTCCTGTTGGTATTTAGAACGACGACACTTTTGATAATCAAGACATCTTGTCCTCTTGACCTGTCCTAGCCGTCATCTTCACATAAATGCTATCTTTTTATCTTCATTAGAGCACATCAAGGGTGACAATCACTGGGAAGCCAAAAAATGAGACAGCAGCAGCAACAGAAGGAGTAGAGCAATTCTCATTTATGGCCTGCAATCCCAATTTATTTATTTTTTACGGAAAATAAATTGATTGGGAAAATAGGACAGTAGTCAGGGGACGGGCGCGAGACAAAAAACGAAGCTGCATAAATTTTATTTAATCCTTTCACACTTTTGCTTGTCCAATTTCACGAAAATAAAGATGGGAATTGAAGCATGAAGAAAATATATGTCAAATGCCGCCAAGTTTAATATATGTCGAGTGTGTACACACGTTCTGCTTATGTATATCACCTCGTCGTTGGTTTTTATGTATATGCTGATCGCTGTCCTCAAAAAACTGCTGCCACTAAACCCATAGTCTGTCACTAGTCGCACTATTTAAGATGTATTAATAAATAAATTGCATCTGTTAACTTCTCTCCATATACAAATGTTATGTTGCTAACTTAAAACCTTCTCATTCGTCGACATTGTGCAATCTGCAACTCCAACACATAATAATCATCCTCATCAAGTAGTTGTGTGTTGTGTTGTGTGAATATGTGTAACGTAAGTCACGTAAGTGATAATCATGATTCATGATCAATCAGGCTGCCTACACACACAGCTCTGTTGCAACTCTCCAGTCGTAAAAATATCACTCCACACTTATTTATTTCTAATGAACCCATTTTTTCTTTTCTGCTTCTTCTCCTTCCCTTTATGCAACAATCTGTTGACATGTGTGAATTAAGAATGCATTTTATTTGCATATTTCTATCCTGTCGGCAGCGGCGGCAGCAGTAGCAGCTGCTCTGCTCCTGCTGCCGTTGTTATTGCATCGTGTTAATTAACTTCGTTTACGCTCTATCATGCAGCTCCTGCAACACGCAAAAATGAAAGGCAGCACAGAAGGAGAAAAAATGTGCAAATGACTTGGCTAATAAATGAACAAGTTGACATTACAACCTCGTAAATTAGTTCAACCTTTTTCTGTCTTTGCTTTACAACACGCAACTTTTGTAATCCAAAGAGGGAGAGAGAGAGGAGAGAGAGAGAGAATCTCACAAAAAAAGAAGACGGAGCAAAAGAAGAAAGAAATCGGATCACGAAAACATATCTAAAGTTGTCGTCACCCGCCGCCACGCCACCTACGCTGCCGATTCAGGATTAAACACACGAGAAGAAAGGCAACAAATAAAATAAATTATGGTGTAATGTGCGTCCTGTCTCCATAAATATAAAGAAAGAGGTTGCGACTTGCGACTTATGGCGTTCTCCATTTTCTATTCAAGTCTTATAAACGGGAATTTACGAACTAATGGATAAATATAATATCGCCATTGCATATAAATAGTTAGCACTTTTATATTGACTACTAAAGAGAATAAATACTATTGACTTTCACAGTTGCAAAGACATATTAATGGATTCTATTCGCGACACCACCACCCCCTCCTCCTGGACCATGAACGCGAACAATCCAATCTATTCTGCCTGCCAGGAGGACCGCGCGACGACGACACTGCTTCAATTTCAATAGCAGGGGAATGATTCTCTCTGGAGCTGGGTTCGCCGCCGTGATCATTTCTTGCGTAATCAAGAGTTACGTATCTCCTCTCTGCTACTTTTCCTTAATTTTATATAACTGGACAAATGGGGTCGTTCTGCCTATTAAGAGGTTTTTTTCAAACACTATTTTATTGCTTGAAACTAGTGAAGAAATGCCCGAACATTCACATATAAACGATTCATCTCATTGTGTTTATAACCCACTAGCTTAATTTACGGGTGTTTGCGAAAAGCCTTTAAATCCCGTCACAAAAATGACGACTTTAAAACTATTCCACTTGAACAACATTTTGAAAACACGAGGGAATAAACAAACAGAGAAAATAGTTTCTCAAAGCATGACAATCTATTTACCCACTTTTTTGCCAACTTGGCAAAAAAAATATTTTTTCAAATTATTTCTTGGCGCTTTCTGTATCGTGCTCGTTTTACGTCTCAAAGATCTACACGCACGCAGCAACTTTTCAAACATAGATGCTTACTGCATTATATCCATACGACTGTGTACAAGTTATGCAATACTTCTTGCTGTCTTTACTTTTCAAATAATCCTGAAATTATTTTGATGACAAAGTTGTTGATGTTATTTGTTACTGCTGATATTGACGGCTTTGATAGCAGTGTGAAGATAATTTAAATTTTTAAATGTAATAATCGAAAATCAAATCCGTCGATTCATCTATCTATTTATCTCTCTGCCTCTTCATCTGTCTATATCTATCTATACCATCCTTACAGTAATAAAGATGTTCATCACGTTGTGGCGACCTACATTAATCCACCTCCCATATTTTCGTTTGTTTATTTACTCTAGAAAAATAAAAATCATAATATTCGTGCTGGTGGGGTGTAAAATATCACAAGACGATCAGCGACAACTGATAAGCCTGTAAAGAACAGCTCTCTCTTCCTTGCGTGGTCGTGGTAGTAAGTAAGTAGGTAAGTTAGTAGTGAAGTAATTTTTCTGTCTTTAGACTCGACTTGTGAAAAAGTAAGCATATGTGTACGGTGCAATACCATACGCAAGAAGTTTTACAGCTACATAACTAAAAAAGTAAGTCATAAGTAAATAGACGCGAAGAAGGAAAGACTGTATTTTATATGGTATTATTTCTTGAAAAAGGCTTTTTACCCTCATCTTTCTTGTCCCAACCGAGATAGAATATGCGATAATGATGGCGTTACTTTATTATTATGATAATGATCTCCACCTCTTCATTCTTGGTGGTGCCGTGTGATGCTCACTGCATACTTTATTGCTTCGCCTTGCATACAACAACAACGCACACACGTAATATGCACCAACGGTTGCAGTTTTTTAAATAAAATTGAATGCTTTTTTTCTTCCCTTCTTATGACTCTGTCTCTCCTCGTATTCTTGATGACTTTTATAGGAGTTGGATTGGGTACATTATGGGCTTGTCAGTCGGCATCTCATATAGCACTGTGTGCCTCGCCTTTCGTCATATTGTATTTCCTCCTGCATTACGGCGTGTACACGTACTCGACGTCAGAAAAAACTTGATCTGATTATTTACGTTATTAGGACACTTCTTGTTTATTCTGCCGTTTTACTACCACTACTGCTGCCTCTGCAGTCTACTTCTACTACAACTACAGCCCTAACTCCACTTCTGCTCTGCTACTCCCACGTACCAAGTGGCATGTAACTTTTATTCGTTAGTAAAGTAGGAAAACTGAAGACGACAGAGAAGCGCCAGAAACTGCATTTTTTGTGCAGTCGTCCACAACAGCATAATAGTAGTTTTTTCTGCGAAAAAAGAGAGTAGGCCGCATCGAAGAGAGTTGGTGCAGGAGTGCAATGAATTTTTGCAAGGTTTGCGAAAAAAAATGCACAGATGACGGTAATGAGGATGATGTGATGGAAGAAAGGAAATGAGCCGAATGAGAACAAAGAGAAAAGACGACGAGAGGGTAAAGAAGGTGGTATTTGTCTATGCAAGACTCATAAAATGAGGAAGAAATGACTAGCAAAGGATGTTGAATTGCAACTCAATGTAAACGTAATCTGTGCGCTCGGGCAAACATCACCCACCGTGATCGTACCGGAGTAATGCATTGGCACCATTATCACAAAAACAAATCAAGATTCACGACGACAACGACAGACCGAAAGAAATAAAAGACAAAAAAAGAAAGAGAAAAGTGAGATGCACATAGGACGCCGGCGGTATCAACGCGAAAAAAATGTCTCTATGCATAAGGTACATTACCGTCATTATTACATATCGTAAAAGTCCTTTGATATAAAAAAGGATCGCTCTCCTCGGATCCTCCACGTCGTCGTCGTCGTCGTCAGTGAGTAATGAAGTGAAAAGGGAAAAGAGGAGATATGGAGATAAAGAAGGCGAGCAGCAGAACAACAAAAAATAACGT
>JAHZNB010004391.1:0-15510 GCA_027744295.1 Callyntrura guangdongensis
AATTCTTATTTGGAAATAATTTTTGGTTATTTTGTGTAAAGTAAAAAATATTTTCCCGGACAAAATCCCGAGTAAATCCCAAAAGATTTCCCGAGTTTCGGTTTTTCCCAAAAATTCGGTAACGGCGTTACCGAGTTACGTAAGAAATCGAACCTATGTGTGTGTATATATCTATATTGTTGTAAGCAAGACATGTTTAACACGGTTTACAATGACCATTTTTTAGGACTTACTTTTGCATGCTGCATAATATTTTTTGCTCTGTTCAATGATTTAAATTTATACGGAAAAACTTGGCCGTCATGACCAACAAGACTTTTTGTCGCCGTAATTCTCTTAAAGCAACACCGTCCTTTCAAATGAAAGCTTAATTATTTATTAAGAAACGACTGCATCACGTTTGTTTGTTCCAGTAATTGTCGGTCCAGCAAACATTTCAAGTTTTTACGGAGTGTATCACGGTCTGTCTCTAGAAGCAACATAACCAAGGCAAACACAAAAAAAACAACGTACAATTAGCCTGAAGCGAAAAGAATTCTCTCAAAAACTTGTCTTCCATCTCTTTGGCCATGGCCGAGAGAGTCCAACAAAACTAAGTTTACATGTTCATACATACGTATAATGTTCTATTTAGGTATGCATGTAATGGAAATGTGATACGAGCAAGTGAACAAACCGTAGGGCTATACGAGACTCAATATCAACGATGGACAAACAAAAGAATGGAAAAACGAGTCACCCAGCACCCCAGCCGAGCCATATAGCCAGTTCGTTTAGTGCATTTGGATTTCTGGGTTTGGAATTGAAATAAAAACTGCTTGCTCTCATTCTCTCAGTCAGTGCCAGTGCAATGCCAGCGACGGCAATTTGGCAATGCAAGAGAAAAGTAAACTCGAACAGTGATGCAGGCACACACATAACATGTTAGATCATAGTTTTGTTGCTCCACTCTTTGCATTATATTCAACTCTTTTTTTTACCAGCATCAGAATCAGAACTCAGGACAGATACAAGGAGACGAGGCAGAACAGCCATATGCCATAATAATAATATCATTTTAGCATTTGACTAACATACACGAATAATATGTACGTATTGTAGTTTAGGCCGCCGTCGTTGTATGAACTACGCCATGCAACGAGAGGGGTCTGCTCTGCTCTGAAAAACTGAAGACTTGTTGAGTTTTTCGAGAATGACTCACAAACAAAACGGACAGGCAGAAACAGAGGGCTACCATAAGGTATACAATAAACCCTCGAATATATACACATTTTTTGCATTTACACGATTCTTGTTGCAGCAGCAGCAGTGGTAGTAGTAGTAGCCAGTCGTTTAGCAGTAGTCTCTAGTCAATAAAACGAATTGAGGAACGAAAGACCAACAGAGATCTAAAGTAGGACCACACCGTATTTTTTTTATTTGCAACTACAATACACAACTCCAAGCATTTGTTTCTCTAGGAAGAGTTTACACAATCATCAGTTAGTTGAGATTTTATCTGTCTATTGGTATTCGTCACTACGTCAATCAGTCAATTAAGAGCTCCCCCTCACAACCACACAAGGAATATCGAATTTGCACCGTTCTTACCTACCAAGCAAGTAGTGCTAACAAAATAGACACACTTGAAGAAAACATCAAAATATTTTTAAGCCTAAAATAAATAATTGTGGCAAATCACACTACCAACCATCAGCAACAAATCTTCATTATCCTGCGTGGCCCAGAGACAGCGCTCTATTAGCCATTTGCACAGTAATTAATTGTATTATTATGCTTCGTTTCAAGTTGCTGTGAGCAAGTAAGTGATCGGTTTTGGTGTACGTGTGTATGTGGTTGTGTAGTCAAGCCAGAAGTTTAATGGTGATTACAGGTTAGCACGTATGTATAATGTGGATTTATGTTTATTGTTTGCTCTTGAATGTTTGCAACAAACATGATGTACTGTTATCAAATCACGCTGCTGTGGTTACTACCACAGGTCTGTTCGCGTGAAAAGGCGTAAGCTTTTTGTTGATTTTCTGCCAGCATAGCAAAAGTGAGATACATCGTACGGAGAACAACTCTCGTTCGTCATCATCATACTATCAACATTAATAATAATTGCTTTCTAGATTAGATGATTAGATCATCAACAATAATAACGTCATCGTCGTTGTACTACTATAGCCGACGATCAGATCATGTCGGCAATATCAAGAACAAGAGGTGCACGCTTGCGCAGTGCAAATATTAGACAATTTCCATCAATTTTAGCATTTTTCCTTTATCTTCCTATTTGGTGGTATGTAGGTCTATGATTCGTTATTATTGTCATTTCCTATTTTTTTACACCTTCCATACTGTCCACCCACTATGCCCCACGATAAGGAAACTATTAAACCATCGTTACCAAATGTGCTACATATACATACTTTTAGGATTTAAGACTCAGTGATAACCACCAGTTCACAGGTTAACATGTTTTTTTGTATTCCTAGTGATATTCCGTCAATACCTTGGTGTTATAAGTGTAAACTGAGAAATAGAATAGCACGTTATTACAACAAAAATTCGTTGGGGTCAAAAGTAATGTAATCTGTCAAAATTCCGTGCAAAGTTTACATGTTACCGTGAAATGTGTGAAGTGATTTTGTTTGTGGTATCATTAAATGATTGGAGTTTATTAAAATTTTACAAGTCAAGTTTTGACTTGGACGAAGGTTGATCTGGCTTAAGATATAAAGGTATACATAATATAATGTAGCATCTGATATAAGCAATATTATATTTACCTATTCGCCCTCTTCTCTTGCACGCTCAAAAAAGTGACGTTACTTTCCACTTCTATTTTGGGAAGATATGCAAACTATTAGCATTGATTTTCTGATGCCTATCTAAAGTTGCTTGTTGCTTTTATGTTTGAGTTTATTTAACAGATGTCATCGAATTTCTCATGACATTCTTTTTTCTTCCCACCATCCAATTCATTCATACAATTTATTCCCATTTGTGAATCCAAATCACAGCACGGCAAACATGGATACACAACACAACACATGTATCTAGGCAATAATATGTATTGTATCATTACGAATCGTAATTTACGATATTGCGAAGGAGGGACATAAACATTTTTACGACGTGTTCTGGGAGCTGTAGTTATGTTGCGGTGTTAAGTAAATGATGATGGCATTAGGCTTATTACAACTTTATTTTTATCTAATTTTCATACATTTTTGTGCAGTGAGTAACTGAACTTAGTCGTAATAAAAATGAGTGATGACGATGAGCCACAAAAATAAATTCGCCGTCAGCGTTGTGGCCTACACTTCTCGTCACTGTTGTTACTTACTACTACTACTGGTCTTGCTGTCTTGCTCGACTCTTTGTTGGTCGCTGTAAATGAATTACATAAAATTGTTACTGTGTTTTATCAAGGAGCGTGTTTATCCGGCTGATTATAATGACAGCTCTTTGGTAGAAGTTGTAAAAATGCTATTTAAAGTTTAAACTGTGTCAGTGTCTGAAGAAATTTGAGGGGATGGATGCAATAATGCAGTGTTTGCAATGGGTGTGCAAAACATTGGAATAACACGATATCTTGCGGCGGCGAACGCGACATGCTGTGTTTCTCTTGAGTGGGGTTTTATAAGTAGTTTAGCAAGTACCAGCAAACCACTGTAACCATATTACAGTAGAGCCTTTGCGTAATAAAGAGAGCTGGGCTGAATACAGAAATGATAGAAACTAGATCGATGAAAATGAAATGGAACGATTTCTGCTATTTTTCGTCTTTCATCTTTGGACAGGCTTTATATGTGGAGTTGGCGGTTTTAAATACCAGTTCAGGCAGGACATAGGCAAACAGTAGTAGTGTGGAAAATGACATTAAACATGGATGTTTGTGACAGCAGATTTAAAAAAACTATCCAGTACCTTTAAAGTACATACTGTGGTATTTAAATGCTTGCATTGTCTCAATCTCCCTCGCGTCATTCATTCAGACTCAAAGAGACTGTCATTGTCATTCCTCTTTTCATTTACCACAATTCGTAAACGATAAAAAATTCAAGTGTTCTAAAATCGACCTCACTACTCAATGATTTTTTTTACATGAGAGACTCATCTCCCTGTTATGATGTCAGTCTATATTCTGTATGTACTTACGTAAGTGTTTTTCCCCGGCTAATTTAGGAGAATATACGGGACCAAGCAGGAATTTTTCCAAAGAGTACACACACATATCTACAATGTGGTTTAACTACCTCGTCGACATCATTTTTTTCAGCAACGTGGTAAAATGCTGATTGAGAGAACCTACCATGAAATAGTATCATGTAAGAAAAATTTCATTACTTCTGTGGAGGTCCGTTTCATTTCCTTTTTATATTAGTAGCCTGCGTATCTTGCCTACATGGTTGATGCTCTACAAACTTTGGACTTCAAAATTACAGAGCAAACTACTTTCGTTGATATGATACGTGATGGGGTAATGATAGCAATAGTAAAAAAATAATATGAGCAATTGACTACACAACATGTGGACTAGCCAACAAAACTGTTTTGCTCGATAACTCATTTTTACATTTTACGTAAAGGTCATTTCCATTTGGTTGCGACTTGCAGTTCCCTACTACTTGTTTCATAATAAATAAAGCGAAGTCTAGTTGGTTTGTGTTTACGATATTCATGCACTATCGTACGTGGGGTATATTCCAATATGCGTCCATTTGAATTGGGAAGCAACACTGAGCTTGCTATTGGGTCGTGTGTGCTGTTTTTTTAGATTGACGTAAAGTAATCTAGCCAAGCAGCTTGCCTTGCCTGAGCTGGTTCTGTTGTTACAGCTGCCGCTCTATCAAGTATAATAAACTCGTTGATTAAATTCCATCATGCGTCCAACATAATCCTATTCTGATAAATGACAAATGAAAAATAATTGATATCAAATTATCAGAAGCAGTTAAACGATTACGAGTTTTAATCTCGATCATTTATGTTACTGAAGATGTTGGAAAGGATTTTCTTCGTTCAACATGTCAAAATTGGCACAATATTGTACGCTTACGGCGTCAACTTGGTTGATATAAGTCGGCGTAAGAGTGAAAAACCTGAGCAACCCCTCAAGTAATCGAAAACAATTTTGTTTGTCGTAAGCTTTTCTAACGTAACTGTCTCAAACACGGCAAGTTGGTTAATGATTGTAAAATAAAACTGAAGATGTACAGAACCTGAAGGACATGACAACTTTGCTAAACATTTAAATTTAAGATCAATTATAAATTACTGCAAGTCGCAACCAGAAACGGGCCAAACCTGGACCAACATGCATGTTCAACATTAAAAAAGTGTTCACAAGATGGATTTTTATGTGTAGATAAAGGTAGTTTAATGCAGACCGACGGACAAACAAACACTAATGTTAAATGTACGTGAAACAGCTCCCATGTCTGGGTTTTTGGCAAGGACGGCGCACAATGAAAAGCATGGAAGTGACACTCACGTCAGATTTATTGATTTATTTCCTTTGGCTAACTGTATATTTTGCGAATACAGTGAATATCGGGATGATAAATTACTAATTACGTATAATTTTCTGAGTTGTTCAATTCCGATTCATTTTCATACACAGTTCAAAGTTTATCATTATTCATTATACTAAGAAATGGTCGAGTGTTTCTCTGTTTTTTGGCCGCATCGTTGCAACATATATTATCAACATCACCTATGTATGTGCATTGGTTCAGGTTCATACATTTTGAAAAGGATTTCTAAAGAATACTTTCCGACGTTTTAGTCATTTGCAGATGTGGATATGATAATTTTGATAATGTACGACACGATGTTGTATTGTTGCTGATTAAAAAGTTTGAGAAAAAAAGGAAATTTCAACACTTTAAAGTCACTGCACCTGTATATAAACCAGAACGAGGAATTATCTTTCATTATTATCATCATCATCCTCGTGATTCGATAGAAAGGTGTGTTGGTGTGTAGATCAACTATTTAAAAAGACAAAACAAATACTGACGGCAACCTAGTCCTAAGTTTGACAGTACAGCAAGTTGCCACAAACAAACGGAGGAATGGATTACACGCTTCAAATATTAGTGAATTAGCTGAATCGTATTATTTTTTGGCTACTTACTGCCGGATTTCCGCTAAAAATGTTTGCAAGCCGCTCTCCGTCATCAGCAAAAGTTTATGTCGACGGCTATACATGCTGGGATGGCTACACTTTACAATATTAAATACAAAAAAAACATTCGTGGTAATATATACTACATCACGCGAAACTTGCAAGAGGTAACGGAAACGAGCTGAAATGGGCGATAAATATGCAGTGCTTAGTGATATGCATTACATATACGAGTTTAATATTGATATGCATAATGTCTATAACAGCACAGTTTACACACACGTAAAACAATATTCGTCACTATTCAGCAACTAAACGAAAACGAACAAAATATTGAATACCTGCCTGACTCACCTGCATATTGCCGTTGTCATAACTACACCAAGAACAAAAACGTTATACATCGTATGTGTGTCATATGTATTTTTAGTGCAACTTGCCTATTTCTTCTCTTCCTGTGATCGTTTTTTAAATTAAAGAACAAATGCAGTACATGCAAATGTCAAAAGTACAGGTGTGTTACGGCTGTTTGCATTCAGCACAAGAACAAGACACGCTATGCGGCTATGTAAACACCCCTTTCAACTCTATTTTACCTAACTCGGTTTTCACCATTCATTAACTGATGATGACACAGCTGTCGGCCTCGTCCCTCTGCAATTACAATACAATCACTACGTAATCCTTCCAGAGGTTTCCATTTTATAATTCAATACCGGGCTTTTTATTTTTAGTTGAGTAGCTGCTCAAATTGGTAATCGATGTTTGATATTTTTCTTTCCTTTGGTTGAGTTAAATTTGTATGAATGTTCGTTGAACATAGAGGAAACGTGAAACAAAATAATTTGTCAATAAGTAAAGTTGCTTTGAAGCAGATTGAAATTCATTGGTTTACATTATAGATTTTATTGTCAAGTATTGTGTAGTAAATAACTATTTTCCATAAGTTTATTTTGTTCTCAAGTCGCCCCCATGTACAATGTATACATCACTAAACTTACTTGGCTTTGGCTGTCACGCAATGTCATCATGATTTAGCCACGGATATTGTCACATTTCGTAACTCCTCTCTCCTCGCTGTCGCTCGCTATTCGCTTTTCATTCAGCAATGGAATCTGAGAAATGTAATGTATGAGAAAGAAGTCTACAGGCACTGACGACGTCGACCCACAATTCACGTCGTTTATTCATCTGCCTGCATATGAATAGCATTTTCCATGCTTTCTATTGTGGAAGCAGTGGAAGAAAATACATATTTTGAAAATGAAACTAGCATGTCAAATTTACCTACGTTTAAAAATTATATTGTAATTAGTGTTTGCCTTGCCGTATTTATAAACGTATGAAAGTTTTTAGAGTATGATGTCATCGCAGAAGAACAGATTTTTTTTTGGAAACCAAGCATGTTTTTACGTGTTTTGCATTTTTTTGTCACATGTCGCAGTCGCAACACGACTTCATGACTGGTTTGTTTTGTTGAGTGGGATAATCAAATATGTACAAATAATTGTGTAAATAGAAGTATCAATATCCGACGAACTAAATAATGCGGCTCATAAATTAAAGTGTATTCATAAAAAACTTTGAAGACTTTCAAGTCGGATTTTTAAGTTTTCACGACGCTTTTCTACTGAAAATTGAGAAACTCTATGTAATTGTCTAGACCTTGTTTTGATATGCTCTTTCAGTTGGAGGAGGCGTGTAGTGGTAAAATTACTCCAAAAGTTGCGTCTTTCACGGTTTAAAACACACTTAACTCCACTTCTCTACCATTTTTATGAAGTAAAAATAAACATCGGTTCTTATTGTATTTGCCATTTTAGTCGTTGAGGCCGTTCGGTAGAACGCGCATTTCCTCCGGACTACATGGTTTTTAAACTGACTTTGGGAATCGATCTACAAACAAGCATATAAATGAGCATACCTTTCTGCGGCTTTACCTTGGTGATCTGCAGCCATTTCGATTGCAGAAGAACACTTTGCTTACAAAGTTGAGGGGCACCGGGAATAAAGTTTAAAGTAATTAAATAATACAAACGCTTGATTGAACAAATGCCGAAATGAAAAAAACGAAGACGCAATAAAATGTACTTATATCAATTCCCGTTCCGTTCACCACGGAACGTAGTTTTTGGCAGTCGATTACATAAATACATGATTCATCTATCTGATAAAACCCTAAGACACAATATCTTATAACTAATAACTTTAATAGTCAAGACTAAGACTCAAATTTGAAAACTTAATAATTGCATACCTGGAGGCATGTGGCGCTCAATTGGGGTGGTAAACACTGTTCGTAGTATATTTTGTCAAATGTATCAGAATGCTTTAAAATTTTAACGTTTTATATTCAGAAATTAATTACTTGGCATTTTGAAATCTATTTAGAAGATTTAAAAAATCAGTGTTACATATCTGCGCTACGTATTTTCTTTTTTCACAAGGATTCGTTTTTCCCTTTGCGACACCGTCTCCGTGTGACTTTTTATGTGCTTTGAAAGTGTTGAGTTGGTGGTAAAATACAGTCAATAATCAGGGTAAAAGAGCTTCAAGACGACCATTAATTACTTTTGCTTACTTAACCGATACCTAGTTTTTGCATGTGGGCTAATAATGGGTATATATGTCGGTTCAAATGTTTTTCTTTCCTTCTTCTTTCTATTTAATATCATGTTGCTGTTGATGCATAATGCATGTACAAAATATAAAGCATTTTAAAGCCTTTTAAAAACCAAGAGTCTCAAAAAACTTCTGCTGCCAAAAAATTGAATGTTTATCTTCTCTTTTTCTTATTTTTTGGCACGTGTTCCCTCTCTGTTGTAAATGTAAAAAGAAGAGAATCGACTTGAAAAAGTAGAGGCAGCAATACGACGAACAGAGGAAGATAAGGTAACCACAGCTGTTTCCCGTTTGGAATCCCTTTCTTTTCCCACCGCCACAACTACTAGTGCCACCAATAACACCGTCACTAATTCGAACCTTTGGAAATTGCCAAGACGTGAAGATTTTTCCTTAATAGCGCTAGCCTGTTTATGTAATAGTTTTAGTAACAGCACTAGAAGCAAAGGTTGTTGTAACACTATTAATAATGGATGGTTGGGGAGTGGAAGGCAGGCATCACCAGTTTCATCATCAGCAGAAGAGTTTCAGCCAGTCTTCATCGACAACGACTACTACCCGGATCCTCCATCAGCAGCATCAGCAGAATTTGCGAGTGTCAACTAACCTCTTTCAAGTGAGTGTCTGTCTATCCGTTAAAACAACTAACAAAAAAGTCGGTTGGTGTTTGTATGATGATAATTTTAATTTCTCTCGATTGAATCAATTAATTAACATAAAGAGCCTGAAGATGTTAACAAGTAACGGTTTAATGAAAAAAGAAACAAAATTCTATTAATGGGCACCGTTCCAATAAAAACTAACAGAACCCACTGAAGCAGTGAATGGGCAGCATGGCATGTCATGGCAATAGCATGAAAATAATTGGAACGTAATCAAAAAATTGTCTTAAGAAGTTGTGAAACCTTGCCTGATTAATTGCGGGAAGAGAGTAGTAAACTGTCTAAATTTTAATACTATCTTTGTAATATTCGCCATTACAAGATATCATCATCTCTTTACCTTTCACTTCATACCAGAACAGAAAAAACGTGTGCACTTTTTCCAAGACTCAATCCATACTTTTTTTTGAACAAGTGGTAATATTATTATCGGATCGCTGTGTCTGGGATCAAACAATACGGTCTCGACGGTCTGGCTTATAGTTACAAAGTGTTCCATTAGAAGACTGTCAAATCTACTACTTTTGTTTGACTCGCACATCGAATTTGAGAATTAATCAGTTGAAAGGCGGCACACAGAGCAATTAGCATGCGGCAATTATCACAATTTGCTTGTACATTTGCCTTATGGCATTGAACACGCTGAAGAGGTTGTACACGCTGTTAGGTAATTGGAAAATAGCGAAGAGCTGATTATTAGCATAATATGCAGATAAGATTGCTAGATTGAATTATGAAGTCAGCCATTATTGCAAAGTCATGCGTGGTTGTTATATGATTCCTCAACACTTACTAGAAGTTTTAAATGCTGGCTCCTGTCCTGTTAATGAATAGTACAGACAGACGCAGTCTCAGAAAATTTAACAGGTTTGTAATATACAGAGAAGCTATCCGTTTGTACATTTCCAAATTGTGCATGAATAATTATCAGAGTTGTACCAGGAAAAGAATGAGTTTTTATTCCATTTCAATTTTTGAAGAAGAGTTTTAAAGACAGTCTTGGACAAACGCTGGAGAATTCCATAGTCTTTGGAAGGCGTTAAAAGAATTGAACAATTTTGAACAATTTAACTTTCGGCTTCATTGTACAATAACGGGACGGCCGGAAAGATTGTGTTGTGTTTTTAGACTTTGGAAGGAACGGTCGACAATATATTATAATCATAGTATAATTTCGCCGCTTACATGGTGTATTGATCATTGAGCGGCTTTTTATTTAACCAAATACATTACCGCATTTTTGTTTTTGAAATAGGGAACAAAGTATTCAAGCATAATGTCGAATCAAGATTGGTCTCAGATGTCAGGCCCGCCATCTTCTCTAGCGTCTACCTCCCTTCTGCTGAAGAAAAAACTGGAAAATATGTCATTTGACGAATCTTCTAGTTCGACAGCGTTAGTTCCTCTTGTGAATGAACCTTTGCAGCCGACAGGTCTTTCCAATTTTGACAGCTTTTTCAATGGACCCAACTCTCTCAAATCCTCTCTGGCTTCAGCGTCGGAAGGACTATCCTTAACCACCTCCTCCGCAACTACTAAAGCATTTCGAGCAGAACAACGCCAAGTTTTTGCATCATCTAGTTCGAGTAGTAGCACAACTCAACAAAGTCACAGCCAAAACGCCGAAATAATTGCCGCGTGCGGCACCACCAGTCAAGTCGTCTGTGATGGCAGTAGCAGTAATGGTGATGGCGGTAATGCTTTGGTTCCTGCAGCCTTTATGAACATAAGCCCTCTCATTGCGTCCTCCGGTAATATAAATGTCATGAACATGAAAGCTAGCATGCAGCAGCAAACGACAACACAAATTTCTGCAAGTAGTTCCCTTGGTGTCACAAGAAGTTTTTCGTCCTCATCCGGTTTCCTCCCTTCATCATCCTCAACACTCTTTAGTAACAGTGACAAGAGTGGAAGCACTGATACCGGGCTTCAGTCAAGTGCCAGTGATCTCGTTCCATCCCTTGAATCTTTCGTAAGCCCATTCAAAAGGGCACCATTTCATTTTCGCAATTTCCAACGGCCATTGTGGACGGACATGAAAGATAATAATAGAATGACGTGGGATCCTGCCCTACTTATAAAATCTTCTGCAAGTCAGATCCAGTTCAGTGCCAGCCAGCAAACGTTCCTTGAAGCAAGTACCAGCGCCGACGGGCAGTGTCACGTACGGGCATTTAAGGATCAAAGGGTAATGCTCAGACAATCGTATGGTGCTTCTGAATCGGAGTCAGATAATGACGAAGACGATGACGATGATTATGGAACGATGAAAAGCATTACATATAAAGCACGAGCTGCTCTCCCATATATACCTAAATTTGCTATCACAAATAAACCACACTACGAACCCTCTGAAGATGACGATGCCAGTATTAAAGCTCCCTCTGAGATTGATACAGAGGGATACAGTAGTCCAAGGGACAGTGGAGTCACGATAGAGGAACTTCCGGTAACACCGGAGCACAAAAAATGCTAGACGAGATTGGCTAACTGGGAAGTAGACCCTAGAATCGGTACGAGAATATTCAAGTTCCTTTCAGCTTTAATTTGTGACGCGAAATTGGTGCTACATTGTTGCTACTTTTGTAATTACAGGTGACATCATGAAGGACTTTGCCCCATTTCTGAAAATGTACTCTGAATACGTACAAAATTTTGATAACTCTATAAACTTGATTAATTTGTATCGAGAGAAGAATGTCAGGTTTATGAATATTATCAACGAAATTCAGGTAACCTTGCATTGAAATCGTATTGAGGCCAAACAAAAATTGTTACTAAAATCTTGACAATAAATTTTTTTTTGATTGAACAGAAAATGGAAGCATGTGGTAACCTACCCATTCAACATCACTTAATAGGACCTATACAACGAATTCCTAGATATCGGCTGTTATTAGAAGCATACCTAAGACGACTTCCAGATGATTCTAAGGACAGGCCAGACACTGAAAGTATGCAGGCAGAAACATTACTCACTGTACCCATGTATGCCCGAAAGTCACCAAAGTGAAAGTGTTATAGTACATTCATTTTTTCTTGTAAATTATAGAAGCATTAGAAATCGTATCAAAGGCTGCCGAACATGCTAATGAGGCCATGCGTCGCATTGCAAGTTTTAAGAAGTTGTTAGAAGTACAAGAGAATGTGAAGGGCGTAGTTGACCTGGTCAGTCCCACACGAACACTTGTCAAGGAAGGAAAAATATCGAAAATATCAGCACGCACCGGTGATCATCAGGAGCGCTACGTGTTTCTGGTAAATTAAAAAGAACACAATAACAAGGAACACTGTCAGCGGCTGTATACAGCTGCACCCTCTAATTTATTATTTTGATGATTTCAGTTTAGCGACGTCATGCTTCTGTGCTCTGTTCGACCTATGGCCAACCGTATGATATCAAACGCCCCTTACCAACTCCGAGCAAAATTAGATGTATCCTCGATCACGGTTGCTGAGGGAGATGATCTGGAAGTTGTGAACACGTTTTACGTTGAGGATAGTCATAAGAAAATTGAACTGTACACTGACACGGCACAGGAGAAAGAAGACTGGATGACTGCTGTTCATAATGCAAAAGAAGAACTTATAGAAAGAAAGTCTTCTCTTCGCCTCGGTTCGATTAGTCCTACTGAGGATGAGCTTGGAATAAAAGAACCTACCAAACTAAAGAGTGACTCGGTCTCAAAGTGCATGGAATGCTATACATCCTTCACAATGCTCAAGCGACGTCATCACTGTCATGCTTGTGGCAGTGTGGTTTGTGCCAAATGTTCGGAGAGCAAGTTGCCGTTACAGTACCGTGGAGGAAAGTCCAGTCGTGTATGCAAGCGATGTAAAACGGTGCTTTTAGACAAACTTGCTATGTCAAAAAAGAACAACGAGTCTGAACAGTCGACGCCAGATGACTCGGTGGAAAGATTAAAGGGTGTCCTCGATGTAAGCTACCAGCAGTAAACATTTGAATGAAGTAAATGAATAAAATATAACAATAAGAACCAGTTCGTGATATGCAGTTGTTCTATCTAACTTTGCTCGTAGGTTCCAGCCAATGTACCTGCTGTTCTAAGTGGTTATCTTAGCCTGCGATTGAGAGGACGTAAGGAATGGACGAACAGATGGTTTGCTCTCAGAACTGACTTTGTGCTCTATTGCTACGAAAAAGACTCCGACGAGCGGGTATTGAAAGATTCCAAATTGATAACTATGAAGCACATTTTGACGTTTTAAACCACTTTCATTACTATTTGTCTTTTTTATGTAATTATTCTTGATTTCTGTAGGCAATGACAGCCACCCCGATCCCTGGTATGTCCATTCATCTCTTTGAAGATCTTCCCAAACCAGATGTACCTAGTGTAGCGTCCAGTGAGAAGGATCGCGTATTTCGGATTGCTCACAGTCATGGACGTAAATGGTTTGTGTTCCTTGCCCAAAATCGGGCCGATGCCATCAATTGGGTCCGTCATTTAAAACAAGCGGGAAAAGCTGAACTGGTTGAATGTCCCCCAAATAATAATAATTCCCCGGAGAAAAAGAAAACCCCAACTACAAATTTAAAAACCAATGCCACTATAATCAACAATCAACCATGACATATCACTCGCATAGAATAAGCCATATAACAAGAAATGTTTTACAGTAACGAGAAGTATCAAAAATACCGAATAACTCCAAAGAGATCCAAGTCCATTTATGCAAGTTTTCCCCTGAAGCTGCAAAAGCAAACCCAGGGCAAATTTATAAATTTGAGTATTATCAAGCCATTGCGCAAATGAAAAATACTTTATGTATCTGTCCCACCCTAACGACTGCGTCCTTAAAGTTGTTAATAATTTTTCGGGGAAGCAGCACCAAGGTTGGGCTGTTAAATCCAAAAAATCTCTTTATTAAACGTGTCAATAAAATAAATAAATAAATAAAGATTAGATTTTGTGCTAGTGGAAGCTCCGAAACTTGGAGGATTGTCTCGATACAGTTTTCCAATAGTTAGAGTCAGCTACTTCGCTTTATGATTATCATCATCAGTACAGCAAGTACAACTGTAACTATTATACGATAGTTTTTAACCATCTTCGACAAACTAGAAGTTAAGAGGAAACTTAAACATTTGTGTATACCTAATATTTAAATATAACGCAGTACGAATTGCTTGAACAATCGCTTTCAATACGGTAAGAAATTGATTGTTACTGTAATTATATTGTTGTTTTTGTTAAGACAAAGTTGCCATAGCAATAATACTATTTTATACGAACTGAAACCTATGCATGAATAGTAACTAGGTACATAGAAATTGTTGTCCGATAAAGGTACTATATAATTGATACCAATCTACAATGAAGCGTTACACTACGCAAAAAAATCTCAGCCGTTTCCATGGTTTGGGGTATTGTGAGATGTGACTGTTGTAGTCACAAACAAGCACACACCCTCTTCTCTCCTCGTTTCTTCGTTTTTAGCCGATTCATGGCTTACGTCCAGTTTGTATGTGCCTGCTTTAAATTTTGATAGGTGAAAATGTTTTTTAGAACTTAGTTACTCGTTAAGTAAATAATATACTATGCAACTGAATGAAATCATCCTAAGCATTGGTAATTATAATAATGTGCTAAATTTGTTACTTTTGCAACGCAAAATACAATAGGCTATGAAAGCATGCATAATATTTAGTTATGTAGTTATTATGTATTGTTACTAATACATAAAAACATTAGCTATGAAACGTACAGCGTAGTCAGTTTTTTCGGTTTTCCTATCGAAACATACACAACTTATATATCAAAGTAAGTTAAAATAAGTATTTATGCTAAATAAAAGCAAGTATGATTGTATTTGTTTTTGCCATTTTGTTCCTTCTGTTTGATGATATCAAATATAATTGTTATTACAGTTAACTTGCCATACGATTTTTTCAACAAAATAAAAAATCAATCAGAAAATGAGCCCCGTATCCTTATATCTATTTTATTGCCAATATAAATAATAAATCATCATAATTTTCATGACTACACATACATGTTGGCATATGTGCTCAGCAACTAGATGTGCGACAGTTTTGATCAAATGCACAATCATTATTTCACATTACATAAACTTTATTAA